>JADBJO010003156.1:37500-42500 GCA_016801955.1 Conus betulinus | reverse complement strand
GGGCCGCCTATCTTTCACCTGTAGACTGCACCCCTTACCTCAACACTGCCAGGCTGGTGTCCCGAGGCACGAACACCTCAGGAGGCAACGAAGTAAGCGATGTTCAAGAACAGAAAAATTTCACAGTGTGGGACAGCACCCACTTCCAGTCCGCGGCCACCGACAGAGGCATGGCGGCGGATGGAATGATGTGTGGGGGGGGTGCCGGTCTGCTCGCTCGCGCTGTCCTTGCTCAGCTCCGAAATCTGCCAGGCCGGCGCTCAGTTTTTATACGCTAGGCTACGCCTACTGTGGCAACGATTTGTTTGTTGTTGACGTGTTCAACGATGACGACATAGCTCTGAAAAAAGTAACACAGGCGTACGATCATGTTTTATATTTCACAACCTTAGTCGAGAGAGCTCGGTAGCCAAAAATCAATATTCAGAATAGTTACGTTTTCAAAACAGAATTCGACAGCCCTAACATTGGTGCGAGTGAATGGCTATACATTATTGTTTTAGCACCTACTTTTTCATCTCCGTCCCCCTCGAAAGTTTTCTTTTGACCTCCATAAATGTTGGCCAAGTCATTGTTTTAATGATGAAGGAAATGCTGGCCTGCGCTTCGTTTTCCCCCCACAACAGAAAGTTGGCTGTAATTGTGTCTCTTTTCAACTGTTTTCAATCATGTTGATACGATCTCTCTCTCTCTCTCTCTCTCTCTCTCTCTCTCTCTCTCTCTCTCTCTCTCTCTCTCTCTCTCTCTCTCTCACACACACACACACATAAATACATGTATGTATATACACATTAAAAAAAAATGAACATGGCAAACCTTGTAGCAGTCTATTCGTCATCTCATGTCACTCCACAGTATTCTCAAAGCCTGTAGCTGTCCAATCATGATTTCTGTCACCTACGATATTCGAAAAGCCTTATAGCCATGCAATCATGCTTGGTAGAGATTGCCAGCTACTGTGTATACAGCCATAATACTTTGTGTGCTCGTCTGACTACGGCAAAGTTCTCTCTCTCTCTCTCTCTCTCTCTCTCTCTCTCTCTCTCTCTCTCTCTGTTTTGTATAATTATGTCGAGCATACCTAATGTATTGCTATGTAAAGACACATTCCTTCTGGATTTAATTTATTCAAGGTCCGAATTGCCTAACAAAAGGGCATAAAAAAAGACAAATGTTGTTTTGGTGCTATCAATGATTTGCACAAAAGTTTCATGGCGATGACATTTAGTAACGATCGTTAAAAATCATATTTTGAAATGGGGCAAGCTCGCAGACAGGCTCACTGACAGTAAATCTGTAACATCGTTTTCACACACATCTCTGTGTTGTGTAAAATGCGAGTAAATGTGTGTGTGTGTGTGTGTGTGTGTGTGTGTGTGTGTGTGTGTGTATGCGCGCGCGCGCACTCGTGCGCTGGTGCGTGTGTGTATGCGTACGCATACATGTGTGTGAGAGTGTTCAACGCAAATGGGGGGAAGAATACTTTTTTCATGCGCCTCTGCTGGCGGAATCGAGCTGGGTTAACCACGTTTTCAGACTTGCTGTGTCAGCTGTCAAGTGAGACAGTTGTGGCCTGATCGACCGAGATAAGCGAAGGCTATAATTAGCACCTGACATGCCACCTGGAAGCTTATCAGCTCGCCATTTTGGTTTTTAACTGTGTGCATCCGTGTTTGTGATTGTTCCGACAAATGCATTGACGTAACACACCTTAAGAATAATTGTAAATTAGTAATGTAACGCATTCACGCTCAGTGGTTCGTTTTCCAGCATTGTTGCTAGTTCAGTTTCAGTTTCATCAAGGAGGCGTCACTGCGTGCGGACTAGTCCAAATACACTACACCACACATCCGCTGAGTTTTGAGACCACACTGCGCATGATTTGAAGCTGATGGATAAATGAATTAACAGCAAAGATGAGACAAAGAAGAGGGTCGCAGGCTACGACTCAGTGGATTGTTGCTAGAAAACATGCTTCAGTTCATTGGCAGACCTGTGCAATGGTTGGGTTTTGGACTGGATTCTAGAACCGCTAGCATGAGTCCTGTTTCCTTTTCATGCAAGTTGACCCATGTGTGGTTCAAATCAGTTTCGCTAATCAGTTAATTTCCAACTGATCCCCCACTCCCTCTCACATCCCCTGCTCCCCCTCCCCCCTACCGTCCCCCCCCCCCTTTTTTTTTTTTTTTTACAGTGTGTGTGTGTGTGTAAAGTAATGCTTTATGCCTCGCCGGTTAGGGGGATAATACTTGACGGCTGCAGCGAAGTTGGAGTAGCGGGGGAAGAGTGAGCCTGAGGGTTAGCTGGGGGAAAGGGGGAAGAGGAAAGGGAATGTGGGCTGCAACTAGTATCAAACAGAAAACTAACTGAGACATCAAGTCGAAAAGGAAAAAAAAAAAAAAGCAACAATCGGAAGAATGGTCTAATATAAAGCTTATTCCCAGCCACGTTTCGATGAGAGAGAGAGAGAGAGAGAGAGAGAGAGAGAGAGAGAGAGAGAGAGATTATAACCTACTCATGTTATAAACCTGTCGGTGATAAAGTGTCGGTGCCACTGTGCTATTTCTATACTACTGGCAAAAAGTTAAGGGCCACCTGTCATTTTGACGTTAGTGTCTGAGTGTGTAAATAATAGGCTTGAAACGAAGTCACAATGACCCGGTTAGATATATTGAACAGATGTTCCTTAACAGATCACAATACCTAAAAACCCACTGCGGTACAAGGTGGAGCGCAGCTGCACGTGCGGAAACCACGTAAAACCGGTAAAACGGGGGTGCCTGTGGGAGCATATGAGTTTGAAAAAAGGGCGAAATGCTCGTGGTCAATCATGATGCACGTGCATGGCACCTTGTTCATGACCACAGATCAGACGCCGTTGGCCACAAATCTGTAAACAGAACGGTCGTCTGCGCCAGCCCAAAAAGCATGGCACAAAAGCAAAGACTGGACCCTGCCGATCATGGACGTGCCTTAGTGTTGATTGACGAAGGGATTTCTGGCCGCGAGGTGGGTAGGCGTCTGAACATGACCCATTCTACCATCCAACGTCTTGTAGAGGTTTCACTGGCAGCGTGCAGGATCGGCCACGATCAGGCCGTCCTCTGTGTACCGACAGACATGCTGACCGATTCCTCCTGCTGTCTGCCCTACGCAATCGGACTGTCACCTCATCCAACTTAAGGCGTGAGCTCCTGCAGGCTGCAAATGTCAATGTCAGTAGAAGGACAGTTTGTAACCGTTTGCACGAGTTCGGGCTGTCATCCCAGAGACCAGCAGTCCGAGTACCACTTACTTCAGCTCACCGCAGAGCACGGGCAGACTGGTGTCGTCATCACGTTCGCTGGACGAGGCAGCAATGGTCTCGAGTGCTGTTCACAGATGAGTCCCGCTTCACCTTGGCATTCAATGACGGCAGGACCCGAGTGTGTGGCGAAGGCCAGGAGAACATTTTGCTGACGCCACAGTTCGTGAGGTGGATCGTTATGGAGGGGGTTCTGTGATGGTCTGGGGTGGCTTCAGTCGTCAAGAAAGAACTCACCTGTACGTCATTCAAGGCATGCTGAAAGGGGTGCGGTACCGTGACGAGACTGTGAGAGGCCCCTGATCCAGCCCGCCCTTCAGGCCATGGGTAACGCTACTGTTTTCCAAGACGACAACGCCCGTCCACACCGAGCCCGTGTCGTGAACGATCATCTGCAGCAAGAAGGGATCATCCGGATGCAGTGGCCATCTCGCTCACCTGATCTGGCTCCAATTGAGCACCTCTGGGATGTCCTTGGATGGCGGGTAGCCCACAACCACCCCCCGCCTGTTGACGTGGTCCAGCTCACTCTCTTTCTGCAGCAGGAGTGGCAGGCCGTACCGCGAGACACTCTTCGGACCCTGGTGGACTCCATGCGTCGACGTTGTGCCGCTTGCCTGGCGGCAAACGGTGGCTACACTCGGTACTGAATGGTACAGTTTTCAGTTGTGGCTTATGTGACGATCCTTAGGAAGGGTGATTGGACATTACAGCCCGCTGTCCGCGTTTGATTTGTTGATTTCGTGCAATGGTCCAATGAATTTGTTCTTGAATAAATTTGGAAGATTTTGCGTCCGTTCTTCTTAACATTGGCTGTAGTGTTTGGGTCTGGGAGACAGCGTTGGCAATAGCCCTGAACTTTTTGCCAGTAGTATAGTTGTGGTGGACAACATGCGTCTGCTGAAACTTATGGGACTTGAATAATTCAAAGTCAAAAATTTTACGCTGACAAACAAAGTAAGAAATAGAATAACATTTTCATTTATTTGTCTATCAATTTACAGCAAAATTTGCAACTGTGACACTGAGAAAATATAGTCTGTATTTCCAAACCGCAGTCATAAAAGTAGAGATGTTATTTTAAGTTTCTCAGAAAGGGAAACAGAGATGGTTTGAATCATGTCATCATAGGAGTGGGCTGGAAATATTCATTATCTCAGAATAAAGTGCGTTCTCTCTCTCTCTCTCTCTCTCTCTCTCTCTCTCTCTCTCTCTCTCTCTCTCTCTAGTTGAGTCCCTCTTTGTTCTTGGTCTACACGTGAAATCTACACATTTTGTCTGATCTTATCGAAATTTGGCGTCAACGTGGTAACTTATTAGCATACAGGGCATATCAAAAGTAAATCACTATGGTGCTAGAAATTCGCTTTGGTCATGTTCCTATATGAACACGGTGTTAGCTGGGACAGATTTAGTTAAAAGATTTTAACAACCGTAGTTTCAATAGTTTTTTGTTCCCCTCTTCAAGGGATTCGAAGTGGAGGGTAGAAAGTGTATCATGACAACTGACAGCCATTACCATCTCTCTCTCTCTCTCTCTCTCTCTCTCTCTCTCTCTCTCTCTCTCTCTCTCTCACACACACACACACACACACAGATACACAGCAGTCAGGGTTAACAATTAACGTCATTTTACAATGCCCACCCTCATTCCCCACCCCCCTCATCCTCTCACCCCTGTTGCGTCTGTCTGAAT
>JADBJO010003156.1:27500-32500 GCA_016801955.1 Conus betulinus | reverse complement strand
GACGGCATTATTTGCCTTCGTAAACAAGATGCAACATCTGTATAGTTACCACTAGCGGGATGATTCTGAAGAATAGAACAACTAGTCTACATTTGGATTTCATCGTTGAAATAAAAGTGATTTCAACATGAAATGAGACTTGAGACTATTCATCATCAACGTAATGTTGTTGCGATAGTGGCAACTACTTTGGTTCTGAAAGGAGATCGTAAATGAGGCACGGAACAGTTAAACAGTTATTAAAGAACAAGGAGGATAACTCGCTCACATGATGAGATACTTACACGCCCATAGCTCTAAACGAAAGCCGCTTAGAGCAGCATTTGTTTAGAGATAAGGGCATGTAATTATCTCATCATGGGAGTAAGATGGTGAGAGACAAAAAAGTCTGAGTGAGCTATACAGGTGCCGTGTTGTTTGTAAAGCGAAGAGATTACGTGTGACCAGACCCACGTTCTTGCAAATCAGTATGACCTTCTTCAGTCAGGACGAAGATATCGATCGGTTAAATGCAGAAGTGTCAGATTTAAACAAAGTTTTATTCCCCTGTCCATTGATTTCATGAACCGAGAAGATGTCTAATTGAAATCCAATTCCTCTATATGAATGTATGTCATATGTGAGAAAATGGGTAATGTGGCTAAATTATTGTTTATTTGCTGTGATGTGTGTGTGACCACAAATTAATTCTCATGATATGAAACTTCACTGCACGTGTTTGCATAGGGACAAACATGTTTGTCATTGTTTTGTTTCCTTTCACACAGACTTCAAGGAGCGAATGTTGATGTTTTGAAATTTCAATTTCATTCCAGATCACTTGGATATTTACTAATATCTCACAAAAAGCACTTCTCTTGTGTACAAGTTTTTTAAACATAGAAAACTTCAAATAAAGAGAATTACTTTTTTTTTAATGATAAATTATGCTCTTTTCAAGATCAAAATTATAAAGGATAAAATCTATTCTTTTTCATGATGCCAGTTATCCTTCTTTTGACCACAATTACGCTTTCCTTTTCATTATGAAGTTATCTTTTATGGGGGACAATCCATTTGTGTTTGACGAAAATTTCTTTTAAAAATTATTACCTCTTTGATAATAACAATGACATTTTCATCATGATAATTACAATGTTATGATGTCATTATCAAAGTACTGTAAAACTCTCTTTTATTATGACGAATGCCTTTTATGATGGTAGTTACTACATTTATCATGAAAACATCCTCTTCGTCTCAGCCATTTCTCTTTCATGGTTAAAAAGCACTTTGTGAAAACAGTGTAGTCTTTTTTATCATAAAAAAACACTCTCTATTGTGAACATTGCTGTATCCATGGCAACTAATGAACTTTTCATGTGAAAGCTCAAAACACCGGAAACAATCGTCAATACAATCCGTACACTGACATTGAATGCACGGAAAATACACGTTGAAAACCAAAGTCCGAAATCTCGGTCAAACCAAACATATCTAAACTCACTCGTAAATACTTTCATAATCAAGCAAAACAGTAGTGTAGTGACAAAGCAAACAAACAAACAAAAAGGGATCCAGTTTCAGTTACTCAGTATAAAACCAACCAAATCCACACAAAAAAAGTCCAAGTGGAAGATATGGAACAAAGATTTTCTCAAATTCGACCTAAATTTCTAAAAAAACAGTATAAGAAAGGGCAGAACAAATGTGTGCTCTCCGACGCTGAGAAGCACCTCCAAATCAGGGCAAGAGGAAGAGAGAAGAGTAGAAATCGGGCATCTTGTAAATACAGGAAAACAAAATCACAATATGCACAATAATTACAAGTACAGGAAAATAAAACGCACACACATACACACATGTGTGTATACATGTATTGGGGTTTATTCCAAGATACACGCATGCCCAAAATAGGACAGAACACGAACAGGACTCAAGATCATGTAAAATCCTCATGTTCAGAATACGTGGAGGCTTTACAGTAATCTGTATATCTACCAAGGACTAATCGTCCATCAAAGACAAAACTGAAACTGATAAGAAAAGGGCTACATACAGAGAAACAATTTGTGTCATGTTCAGGAGGTTATTCATGGGTCATGAATCGTGTGTGTGTGTGTGTGTGTGTGTGTGTGTGTGTGTGTGTGTGTGTGTGTGTGTGTGTGTGTGAGAGAGAGAGAGAGAGAGAGAGAGAGAGAGAGAGAGAGAGAGAGAGAGAATGCACATGGTGGTGTGCAAGTTTTATGCGTGCATGTGTATGTGTGTGTGTGTGTGTGTGTGTGTGTGTGTGTGTGTGTGTGTGTGTGTGTGTGTGTGTGTGTGTGTGTGTGTGTGTGTGAGAGAGAGAGAGAGAATGAAGCATTTGCTGGGACAACTGAAATAGGTTATATTGCTTTGATGTGTCAAAAACATGTTTTCAAGAGGGCTCAGATATTCGGCAACATCACAACAACAACAACAAAAACAACAGCAACAACAACGGCATTTACCATTACTACTACTATTTACTACTATTACTGCTACTACTTGCTGCTGCTGCTATTGCTGCTGTTACTGAATTGTTTATATCTAACGCAGCATCATGTGTAAGCGGCTCACCGTTTATTTTTTCCTGTATCACCAATGACACTTACACTTTCAAACATTTGCGCCGAATGCAACAAATATGTTAAGGACAGGTACACTGTTCTCAAGTTATTTTCAAATGCTTGTCATTTTCTTACATCATTGTGTTATAATAGTAAAGGAAATAACGTTACACACTGACGCAAAATTAATAGTCCATAATAAAGAAGATCTATGAGTTATTCATTTTTACATTGGGTTTATCTTGTAATGAAGAAAATCGCTTATAGCTATGATTTTAATCAATATGACACTTATTGAAAATCGAGGGAATGTACTGAATTTTTGTTCGGTGTTGCAGATATACAAATAAAACACAATACATCGGTGCTTGTTACCTATTACCGTGCGCGTTCCACAGCAAACGGCGGTGTAAAGAAAAGAAAGGGGGAAAACTCTCCCCCGAAATTCTCATAGTGTTAAACTGGGCGAAATCCTGTACAACAGTTCAGACCTACTATAACAACAACATCAAGGGTTTTGAAAGTTTGTAATGTTAACCTTTTACAACAGGATTAAAAAAAAAAAAAGAAAGAAAAGAAATGCTTGAAATCGGTGTTGCAGCTCGGTTTGAGACGACGACGACTACACAGAGAACCGTGGCCCCGTCAGACGCGTCATATTAAACTGGATTACCTCCCTTGTCTTGGTCTCCGACAGACAGCCGTTCGATATACAACGGTGATTACTGCAGAGGAACGCGAAACAATGGCGGCGTATTTTTTTGACAGATCGGAGGCACAATAAAATTAAAAAAAAAGGCACATTAAAATTTCAAAAAAACAAATGCAAAAGGGCATCTCTGCAACTTCTCTTTTCATCCTTTTTTTTTTTTTTTTCTTTTTTCAACAGGTCATTTACACAAAACTTATTCATCTACTATGGTCTGTGTCGCAACTGAATAGTAAGGGAAATGAAAATGCACCCCCAGATGTTTGACACATAATAACTCCTATCACGATCAACAATTTTTTCTGTTGAGGTCATAGGGTCCACAAATGTTCTCAAACCTTAGACTTACACACATTGTATAAAAAATGATGCGTTGACGACTGTGGTGATCTTTTAGGAGATTACATAACTTTCAAGTCACTTTCAAGCTATAAGCAAAATAGACTGAAAAAAGGTATTTGCTGATTTTGCCCAATAGTAATACTTAATTGTTTATGAATATATAGACTTTTCTGGAACGAGAAAACAGCACAATGGAATCAATAGCACAGTCTGCGTACCGTTAGAGACGAGAACGATCAACACGTGTCTGAAGCGGGAGGGCCATAGGGTGGGAGTAATTCTGAAAATAACGAAACAACGTGGCGAAGACGCAGATTTGCCAGTATTTTATACATTACAATGACAAAGAATTTATATTGATCATACAAACTTATCACACCGAGGAAATCAGGAATCACAACACTGAGTTAAAAAAAAAAAAAACGTCGAATTTCATTAAGAGAGACAAAAAGTATATATATATATATATATATATTTATAGACGAGAAGCTATCCCTTTGTCTTGGTTTCAGAGAGAAGCTATCCCTTTGTCTTTGTCCCAAGATCAATTCCATACGGATTTCATAGGTACAGTATGTCTTCTGCACACATCTCTCCTCGTTCCAGAACTTTCTCATACCTGCATTCATCGTGCTGTGTCGCAATGCACCGAACTGTGCCATGTTGCGTTACTGCTGCTGTTTTGGACTGTTTTGGTGTGTTGTGCTGTAGTACACTATGTTGCACTGTAACCCATGCACCTGTGTCGCTACAATACAGCCATCACAAAATCCCCACTCCACAAAAAGACCCCTCGCTTCCCCATGCCTTCCCGCTTTCCTTTCAGCTTCCTGCCCGAATGTCGCAGCAAGTCAGGATAGTGCTATCGTATAAATCGTGAAGTACACGTATGATAAAAAAAATACATATCAAAAATGGGGAAATAAAGAAAGAAACACACCTTATACATCCAAATATTATTAAGACGGAAGCAAAGAAACAAACTACACCATAAGATGGCTGGTTGTGACACACACGAGGGCAAAGTGTTGACGGGAACTGGAACTTATGGTCTCAGTCCAGCAGTCGGGGCTCAGCTTCCTGCCTGGCTTTGGAAACAGCGAAAACGAGGAGCCATGGCAACAAGCCGGTCCGCCCGTGAGTCGTGTGGAGTGTGGAGGGGGGGGGGGGGGTGGGGGGGGTGAGGGTGAGGGGGGTTCATCTGAAGGGCGTGGCATTAGCTGTGTAAGGGTCTTGTTGTCCCCCGGGGAGAGCTGAAATGAAAACACCATCACACATGTTTTCGTTATGCATTTGAATACACGCACGTACACACACATGCGCGTGCGCACGCGCGCGCGCGCGCACACACACACCTATACCTATACACACACACACAC
>JADBJO010003156.1:12500-22500 GCA_016801955.1 Conus betulinus | reverse complement strand
AGGAGAACCAACAGCTCTCCAAGACTCTCTAATCTGCTGCCAGAAAGGTAGAGAGGACACTGCTGAAATTAAAAAAAGTGTGTGTGTGTGTGTGGGGGGGGGGGGGGGGGGGGGGGGGGAAGGGTGGACTTCACCCAGTCAAAGGCTGGACCCCTTCCAACATGGCGGACGTCTGTTTAGAAGACAAAAATCAAACAAACCACCACTACCACCCGCCACCACAAAACCCGAAGACAAACGAGTCTGCTCCAGTCTGGTCTGGCACACAACCGGTTGGAGTTTACCATATGTCAGAGCGCGGAACAGCGCTCGGCAGTATGTCATATGACGCAACGTGGCTTGCCCTGGAACACCTGGTTGCACGTGCAAAACAACTGATGTCGGTGTGTTTAGAGAAAGAAGTTTTTGTGAGCTTTGTTTCCCTTTAGCCCACTCACAAAGACGATGGGGGGAAGGACTGCGTTAAAAAAAAAAAAAAGAACGATAAACAACACACGGCGCAAAAGATGACAATGGTAATACCTTGAATAACTCCATTATTTTTAAAGACAGTAATGAACAGTCAAGGGTCTGTAAAAGGTCTGTTCGCCTAAGCACATCCAATGTGTGGGTTCTGACTTGCCCCACCTTCCTGAAGGCACACAGTAGAATGTTTATATTCCTCCGATTCTTCCAGACCCAACTGTCCAGTTTGCTGACGTGATGTGCCAAATTCAGAATCATCGGTAAAAAAAAAATCCTAAATGGACAATCAAATCAGAATTCATCTGTCCGTTAACCCTGGTTCATGATTTGTATTTGAGCCCTTCTTCTGTGTCTGTCAACCTGCGACAGGTACTTCAGAGAGCACGTGCAGGTAGAGGGACACGGCGATGGTCTGAAGTTCTTACTCTCAGAATATTGTTTTTAATTGACTTCATCTTCAATGTTGAAGAAGACACCGTCATTTCTGGAAGTGCTGCCGTCCTCATGAGTGTTAAGACCCAGTCAACGACAGGAAGGTTTGGCACTATTCCCCTGAAACAATGATTGTGCTTCACTGCTTCTGAAAAAATGCGTCGTGCTACGAGACGAGAGAGAGAGAGAGAGAGAGAGAGAGAGAGAGAGAGAGAGAGAGAGAGAGAGAAACTTGGTACATACCGTTTCCTGTTTTTTTTTTTTTGAAAATATGGAACGTTAAAAAGTCTGAATATGAAGCTGAGGAACCTTGGATGGCCTTTTGTGTTTAACTACTGGGCCACACAGCTATGCTTCTCAATCCATATTTCACCAGACCATATTTTGTACCGTGACACAACACAGACGTCCGTCGACGTAGTTGTCAATTGACATGTAATCCACTGACACATTTGTCCAGTGATGTAATGATCCACTGAGACAGTTGTCCAGCGATATAGTAGTCCTTAACACAATAGTCCACTGACTTAGTTGTCAATTGACAAACTCGTCCACTGACAAAGTTGTCTCTTAACATAGTGGTCCACTGACATTGTTGTCTTTTAACACAGTCGTCCGCCTTGGCTTAAGGCTGTGTCAGGCCAATTGACATAGGCTAGAACACCAAGGCTACATCAAAATGTTGTTATGCTCTGCATAGCTATGCGGAGATTGTCTTCAGTTGTGACAAGCTCCTAACATAACATTATCACTCTCCAAAATCCCCCGAAGTCGGAGTGTGGCTGCCCATGTGGCGGGGTAATCAAAAACGGCCACACACGTAATGCTCTCATCCCCAGCTGATGCATTTGTACCATAGTGTCCAAGTACTTCGGCTGTTTGGATGATCCCTGGAGTCTTTTAGCCAGGGTACAACGACAACAACAACAACACAGTCGTCCACTCACTCAGTTGTCCATTGATATAGCGGTTTTTGACATGGTTGTCCATTTGCATAGTGATCCACTGACAACGTTGCTCATTGACATAGTGGGTCCACTGACATAGTTGTCCATTAAGATAATCTTCCAAAGACGTACAGTTGTCTTTTAACATTGTGGTCGTCTAACAAAGTTGTCCATTCACAAAGTCGACAACAGACATCCAGTTGTCCACTAATATTGCGGTCCACTGATACAGTACATTGATATGGTGTTCTTTGATAGCGTTTTCAGTTGTCATACTGGTCTGTCGATCTGACTGTCCTTTGAAATAGTTGTGCATTGTCAACGTTGTCCAGACATAATGGCATTTGAAAGGGTTGTTTATTGTCATAGTAGTCCATTGACAACTAATCCGTTACCAAAGGGGTCCGTTACAATAGTGGTCCATTGTCCTAAAACATAGTGGTGTTTTGAAAGGATTGTTCATTGACATATTGGTCCTTTGAAAGAGTTGTCTATTGACACAGTGGTTCTTTGAAAGAGTTGTTCATTGGCACTGTGGTCCTTTGAAAGAGTTGTTCATTGACACAGTGGTCCTTTGAAAGAGTTGTCATTGACACAGTGGTCCTTTGAAAGAGTTGTTCATTGACACAGTGGTTCTTTGAAAGAGTTGTTCATTGACACAGTGGTCCTTTGAAAGAGTTGTCAATCGACACAGTGGTCCTTTGAAAGAGTTGTACATTGACATAAGTAGACATTAAAAAAAAAAAGTTGTCCATTCGAACAGTGGTTGTCCATTGACACAGTGGTCCTTTAAAAGAGTTGTCAATCGACACAGTGGTCCTTTGAAAGATTGTCAATCGACACAGTGGTCCTTTGAAAGAGTTGTCAATCGACACAGTGGTCCTTTGAAAGAGTTGTACATTGACATAAGTAGACATTTAAAAAAGTTGTCCATTCGAACAGTGGTCCTTTGAAAGAGTTGTCCATGGCACAGTGGTCCTTTGAAAAGAGTTGTCCATTGACACAATGGTCCTTTGAGAGAGTTGTCCATGTCACAATGGTCCTTTGAAAGAGTTGTCCATGGCACAGTGGTCCTTTGAAAGAGTTGTCCATGGCACAATGGTCCTTTGAAAGAGTTGTCCATGGCACAGTGGTCCTTTGAAAGGGTTGTCCATGGCACAATGGTCCTTTGAAAGAGTTGTCCATGGCACAGTCGTCCTTTGAAAGAGTTGTTCATTGACACAGTGGTCCTTTGAAAGAGTTGTCCATGTCACAGTGGTCCTTTGAAAGAGTTGTCCATGGCATAGTCGTCCTTTGAAAGAGTTGTTCATTGACACAGTGGTCCTTTGAAAGAGTTGTCCATGTCACAGTGGTCCTTTGAAAGAGTTGTCCATGGCACAGTCGTCCTTTGAAAGAGTTGTCCATGTCACAGTGGTCCTTTGAAAGAGTTGCCCATGGCACAGTCGTCCTTTGAAAGAGTTGTCCATGTCACAGTGGTTCTTTGAAAGAGTTGTCCATGGCACAGTCGTCCTTTGAAAAGAGTTGTTCATTGACACAGTGGTCCTTTGAAAGAGTTGTTCATTGACACAGTGGTTCTTTGAAAGAGTTGTTCATTGACATATTGGTCCTTTGAAGAGTTGTTCATTGACACAGTGGTCCTTTGAAAGAGTTGTTCATTGATACAGTGGTCCTTTGAAAGAGTTGTTCATTGACACAGTGGTCCTTTGAAAGAGTTGTCCATGTCACAGTGGTCCTTTGAAAGAGTTGTCCATTTACATAGTGGTCCTTTAAAAGAGTTGTCCATTTACATAGTGGTTCTGTGAAAGAGTTGTCCATGTCACAGTGGTCCTTTGAAAGAGTTGTCCATTTACATAGTGGCCTTTAAAAGAGTAGCCCTTGTCAATGTAGTCCACGGACACATGATCTATAGTTATAGTGGTCCTTCGAAAGAATTGTCCATCGGCAATGTGGTTCACTAACAATATGCATTTGCTATTACATAGTGGTATACTGGCATTTTTTCTCATAGGCATTATATAGGCTGTCATCGTAGTTGTCCGTTGACAGGGTGGTTCACTGACAATATGCGTGTGTTATTACATACTGATCTATGGACGTTGTCATCATAGGCTTCAAATAGTCCGTTGACGTAGTTGTCCGTCCGTGACAGGACTGTTCACCGATGATGTATAATTGTCATTACATAGTTGCCTGTTGTCATCATATCATTGACATAATAGTCCGTTGTTGACGTGGACAATGTACATTTGTCATAACACAGAGATGGCATACGAGTTTAAGTTCTGTGTATGGTGTATGTTTGTCATTACATAGTTGTTCGCGCTGACATAATGGTAAACGGCACAACGTTCTGTTGATGTAGGTGTAAATTAACAGTGTTTCATGGTAAAGTACATTTGTCATTGCATACTTGTCCGTTGGCATAGTAATCTCTGGCTTAAAATACCGTTGAAACTGGGGTTCAAGGGCAATATTTTACCTGATAACATTGTTGTCCTTTTTCTCGCTCTCTTCTTGCTCTTGCTTTCTCCCTTTTTGTTCAGGGCTGAGGGAGGAAGGTGGTGTGTAGAGAAGTCAGAGTGATAATGCAAGACATACTATGATTGGTTTGTCAGCCAGCCTCGTTTTGGGGAACTGCGGAACCATTCCCCTCTTCTCACCCTCATTTTCTCCTCTTCCTCCCACCCCCTTCTCTGCCTCCTTCTCCTTTTTCTCCTCCCCCTCCTCCTTACATCATCATCATTTCCGTCGTCGTCGTCATCATCATCATCATCATCATCATCATCATCATCATCATCATCAACATCATCATCATCATCATCATCACCAACATCATCATCATCATCATCTAGACACCGCTCAGATAGCACCTTCTCGTAGAAGGAAGGCTCTGAACTTCCAATAGCAAACTGCTCCAGCTGCCAGTGTGATTTGGTTTCAGACGCTGCCACACGGGCCGTGCGAAGCCGGCGGTTGGACAGGCCATTTAACCCCGTTGTGTTCAGAACTGTCCGTGAAACACGTACTGTCCACCGATTCTGTTAATGACAGACTGAGAATGCCACCCACATGAACTGCAGTGGCCAGTCGAGAGGAAGGGCGAAGTTTTTAGAATCAAAAGACTTTGAAGTTTATGTAGCTATTCGTCTGGACCTTTTTTAGAAGACGACGTAACCAGTACATAGGTGTATCAGACGTTCTGTTCTCGTTTCAATTATGTTGTTTTCCATAACCGTTTATTGGTTAGATGTCAGTCACTTTACTATAGTAGTGTTGCTGGCCGTCAGTCATGAAATATTCTAGGTGTTCCGGCCTCTTAAGTTCTTTTTTTCTGTTTCACCAAGCTCCATGTCCACTCAGTGTTACGGTTTCTCACGCTGCCAGTTCCAGTTCTCCCCATGCACAGCAACACTCACCTTGGCCCGACACAGCCTAAGTTTTGCAGTCCAAGTCTACCAGGTGCAATCAATAACGAGTCGCAATGAGACAACCCAACGGAGGAGTCACTGTCCTGTTGCTGGGTCACTTTGATGATGTCAGCGGTGCCAACGTACGGGGCAGAATGTCAAGGATCCAAGTGGTGTGCTCACTTGTTTGAGGATTCGTCCATCCCCAACATGCCTCCTTGCTGTAGGAACAGACACGTGACACAGACGCCATCAGCAAGGGTGACACGGGTTCTGTTGGCGATCTGGTCCGAACGGTCCCCCATGATGGCCAAGTTGGAACGACTCATGTAAGGGAGCCTTTAGCTGGTAGTCGCAAGCCAGTCTCGCGGCGGCAGCACGTGCACGTGTTTATGTGTTGGCAGGGGGTGTGCTCGATTCATGGCAGCATATTGCTCGACGCCACGTGCGTTTTACCTGTCGGTGTATGTCGAATAAAGGGCACAGCATACTGATGCGGTAAAAGCATGGCTGCCATGTTTGTGAGGGGACCGCTCTGTGGGCCTGTTGCATTGTACAGTATTGTATGCTGTTTTTTTCTGGCATTTGATCGTGTTCTGTTGTTGTGAATAACATTGTATCATACTGTATATATATTACTGAGTTGTTTCGGATGCATACTGAGCCACGTTGCATTGTACAGCACTAGTTATTGTTGTTTTGCTTTGTTTTGTATTGTATAGTGTTGAATCGACCAGGTACGTTCGTTTGTAACGATATGCATGCATCGCTTTAGCGTTTGAATGGTGTAAGTCCATACTTTGCCTTGAACTGCATCGCTATAGTCTTGCATTATACTGCAATGAGATTTCTGTGTTCCATAGGGAGTGAGTGTTGCAGTGTGGTGTGTGTGTGGTGTGTCAGTTGCACAGACGGCATTGTTGACACATGTATTGTAGTAACATTATCGTTTTTTAAAACTATGACGCATACATTTTTTTTTTACATGTAAAGAAAAATTACTGACTTTTTCGTGAGAAAATCGTGTGCTCCCCCGAATTAAAGCAAGCAAACCACCCCCATCTCCCTCCCATACCCACTTTTTTTTTTTAACTCTGTAGATAATTATAGGATGATGATTGTTTACCAACGGGAGAGTTTTGCATCTTCAGGCCGTAGCCAATGGCAGGGCACTGGCTGCAGCCCATGATAACGCACTAACTGCCGTGTCAGTGCACAATTGGCAACCTACCCCCTGGACCCCGGTTTATTTGGCGTCCCGTCCAACAATCCTGCATTCAGTCAGCACACAGAGTTCACGTGAAAGGAGGAGGGAGGGAAAGGGAGGGGGAAGAGAGAGAGAGAGAGAGAGAGAGAGAGAGAGAGAGAGAGAGAGAGAGAGAGAGAGAGAGAGAGAGAAGAGGGATTAGGAGGAGGATGAGTTGGAGGTGGTTTGGAGATGGGGGGGGGGGGGGGGGGGGGGGGGACAAAGTCGTTCAGGACCCTGAAACCAGTTTTCTCTTGGTTCCGAGCCGAGAGATGTGCATAGGAGCCACTACCCACACTCCACAAGTGTGTGTGTTGACAGCATAGCCGATACATCCATCCACTTCTTTTTCAAACCTTTTCTGAGTGTATTTTTTTTACTTCACTGATAGTTGGTTATTGCGCGTGCGTGCGTGCGTGCGTGCGTGTGTGTGTGCGTGCGTGTATATATATATATATATATATATATATGTGTGTGTGTGTGTGTGTGTGTGTGTGTGTGTGTGTGTGTGTGTGTGTGTGTGTGTGTGTGTGTGTGTGTGTGCGCGCGCGCGCGCGCGTGTGTGTGTGTATATTTAACGATATTACGGTATGGTCTTATCTTGTCACTGTTCCAGGCTCTCCGTCTATGTCTCTCTTGGACCGTGTGTGTGTGTGTGTGTGTGTGTGTGTGTGTGTGTGTGTGTGTGTGTGTGTGCGCGTGCGTGCGTGCGCGCGCGCGCGCGCGCGCGTGCGTGCGTGCGTGTGTGTGTGTGTGTGTGTGATTTACTATATATGTTCAGTCGGCATTGGTCTTTGCCTGCCCTCTTCTAGTGTTCAGTCAGCACAGTTTGCCCCATTTACTACACACGTTCAGTGGGCACCGTTTCTCTTACTCTTTGCCAGTTGAAAAAAGTGCGAAAATCAATGCTGGCTGTATAAGCATGCACAGCAGGGGGGGAAAAAAGTAAACACGACCCCTGGCGTAGATGTATGCACCAACCGGAAAAACCGAAAACAAAAACAAAACAACAACAACAACAACTAAACCATTAACCCAAAAAACAAACAAAACCAAAACCAAACCAAAAAACCGCTATATCTATGTATGCACGCACCAAAATGCAGGCTAGAAAAAACAAAAAAAAAGTTGGCAAAATAATGTTGGCTGTGGAATAACAAAAAAAGTTGAACAATGTAATGCAAATGTGCCAGTACAAAAACGTTGGAGAAAAAAAAAATGCTGACGATGTATGCACGCACCAGAAGAAAAAAAAAAGTGGAGAAAATACTGCTGGTTTTAATGCACGCATCAGTGGAGAAAACTCGAAATTGATAATGCTGACTGTACGATTCAGTTGAAAAAAAAAGGAGGAGAAATAATGCTGACAGTAAGCACCAGTAGAACAAACATAAGAAAAATAATGCTGGCTGTAAGGCAGAAAATGAAAGAAGAGAAGAAACAAAGAAGGAAAAATAGTGGTGGGCATACATGCCATTTAAAACAAAAGTAAGAAAGAGAGGGATAAAGAATAGAACCAGCTGAGCACGCCAGGACACAAACAGAATAATGGAACCAGGTGGGAAGAAGTTATCTTGAATTTACACGCCAGTTAAGAAAAAAAAATGTCAGAAAAAGAAGTTATCCCATGTTTACGCACTTGTATAAAAAGGACAACACTAGGGAAACAATAATGCTTGTAGTATACATCCTAAAAAAAAAGACAAGATCTCAAAAAAAAAAATACTGGCTCAGTTTACATGCTTGTGATGAAAACAGCGGTGCAAAGGTAGGGCAAAAATAATGCCAGAAGTCTGCGTCCTCGAAAGAAATACGGCATTACGTACCCATAAAAGAAACAAACAAAGCAGAACAAAGGATGGAAAAAGTATTGGTGTCTGTATGCTGTCGTGAAAAAAAAAAAGAATGTGACAATGCTGAGTCATGTTGGCTGCAGGGATCCGTTGACAAAGGTAGCAGAGTAGAGCTGGATGCACGTTCAAGTTGAAAAGTGCAGAAAAGATAAGAGTTGAGAGCGCGGGCCGAGTGCCGGAATAGCTCAGTTGGTAGAGCGCCGTACTCGTGATTCTGGGGTAACGGGTTTCGAATTTCGGTACAGGAGGACTTTTCCCTCGGACGTTAACATTGGTTCTGACTCCATTCCCCAGAACAGTCCTTCAAATGAGACTATAAACCGAGGTTCCGTGTGTGAACGGACCCACAACATCTTGCACACACGTAAAATCCCATCACCAACTTTCGGTTTGAAGGCCAGTTTGGCCGTTGGTATGGATGACACGTTACACATAGCGTGCACTTTCCCTGAAGATGGAGTGTGACTGCCTTAGTGGCGGGACAAAAAACGGTCAGACAAAACTCCACTGCCTGTCTATACAGGCAGTGTCCGCAGGAGTATCAGCCTGCGTACGCAGAAAGAAAGAAGAGTGTGTTGGCCATTAAAGTGTTAAAAAGAAAGATACAACACACACACAGGAAAAGGCAGGAAGACATGACACTGATTGAACACACCTGCTCTACACGAGCAACCTGTTGTTCATTATCTAGGTCGTCAGCCGGCGGGCGCACCGCACCGTCTACGAGCAGGCGAGAGGAAAGGGCACTTGCGGACAGCTCCACAGGTTTCTGTGACGGGAGACAAAGAGAAATAACGAAACAAAGAAGGGAAGAAATGACAAAAGAAAAAAAAACACACACACAGAGAGAGAGAGAGAGAGAGAGAGAGAGAGAGAGAGAGAGAGAGAGAGGCTATTCTGTGCCGGTGCTGACTCGGCGCCTCATTTTTCTTCGTCGGTTTGTACTCACTACAGCTACTTTCCCGAGGTACTATGCTGGTTCCTCAAGGTAGGCTGCGCGGGGCAGACTTGGTGTCGGTTTACTTTGGGCCCACATTAGACAGGTAAACACTGAGTGACTGACGTGCACGCACACATCGCACATCGCAGAAATGCACGCACGGACTCAGTCTACAGAGTGGAGCGTTTATACACATCTATATTGTACACGAAAGAGCATTCCTGGGAGAGAGAGAGAGAGAGAGAGAGAGAGAGAGAGAGAGAGAGAGAGAGAGAGTGAGAGAGAGAGAGAGAGAGAGTGAGAGAGAGAGAATACAAAATACAATACAAATCTTTTGATACGTCAGGTGGTTCGTCCAATGACGTCAGGAGGGGAAGGGGGTGGGGGTGGGGAAGGGGAGTGGGGGGGGGGTGGGGGGGGGGGGGGTAGACATCGAAATGAACATAAACATGAACAACATTTGAATCAAGTAACAATGGCCGTGCGACCTGGAAGCCAGATCACAGTACGTCACTGTGGTCACCAGGGGGACACATTGAAATGGTTATGCTGTCCATTAGGATGTATTCATGATTGAGAACGTCAGTTTCCAGGATGGTCAGTCTGGATTTCCATTTCTATCAGCTGTAGAGTGGTAATCCCGTTTGAAGCTGCGCCTCACCTTTTGTCAATGTCTTTGGATGTTTCTTGCAAGCAATCTGATATTTCTG
>JADBJO010003156.1:2500-5000 GCA_016801955.1 Conus betulinus | reverse complement strand
GCTGCAAATGCAGTTTATATTTGAATCACTGCCATTCGCTTCAGTTCGCCTTCGCTCACCACCCCTTTTCAGCCTGTTCTGTGTCGGTACGTCTGTGGTGAATTTTTTTCAAAGTCAGCGATCTATTTATTTATGTATATTCATTGGAAAAAAAAATGTTTACAGTTTTTTTTTCTCAGATAATTTCCTCTACTACGGATTAACTGCGATACAAAATGTATTTTCCCCTCTCATATTTCCCCCTCCCATATTCCCCACCGTCCCATCCTAACACAGACAGGACACACAGACACAGACACCACAGACACACACACACACACACACACACACACACACACACACACACACACACACACACACACACACACACACACACACACACACACACACACACACACACACACACACACACTTGTAAAACTGTCTCATTCCTCTGAAATACCGTATCATTAAAGAACAAACAGACCAACCAACCAACCAACTAATCATCCAGCCAGCCAACCCCCAAATAATTGGAATAGTTAAACACATACCTACAAAAAAGTTTAGTTTTGTTGTGTTAATGCATGTCCCTGTGAAAAAAAAAAAAAAGCAAGACAACAATAAAACAACACAACAACAACAACAACAAAAAACGGAACAGTTTTTTTTTTTTTTTTCAAACCATGTAGCAATGTCTTCAAGAAACAGCACAGAAATGATTTTTTTTTTTTTTTGTTATCTCTTTAGATGACTCACATTTATATCAGTCCGGAAACGAAAAATCTTCAGTGAAACAGCAATGTCAGAAAAACTTATTGTAGGAGGGTTAACAGATTCGTATAAATGCGCTTAACACCAATTTTCTCCGTCTCAGTGTTCTTTGTTTTTCTTCTTACCATTTTTGTTGCTCTTGCTTCGCACTGAAGCAGACGTGGCGGTAGGTTTGTATTGCCTTGAGTGCAGCAACGGGGTCGGACTGGGTTACAGACAAAAACAACCAGTACTGCTTCTTTCTCCTGTCCGTCCTCTCTCTCTCTCCTCTCTCTCTCCTCTCTCCTCTCCTCTCTCTCTCTCTCTCCTCTCTTCTCTCTCTCTCTCTCCTCTCTCCTATAGTTAGTCAGATTCAGGTTGATTGTCAACGTGGAGATGAGGATAGGCCCCTAACTATGGCAGGTGAAAGGGGAAAAGAACACACCTTCTATGTGTATAGTTACCGCAGAACATTTGCTTCCGTGTGTGTGTTTTTTTTCCTTCCTACTACTTTCTTTCTTGCTTTCTTTCTTTCTTTCTTTTTCTTTTCTTTGTTTGGGTCCTCTATTTTCTGTCTTTTTTTGTTTCTCTTTTTTCTCTTTTTTTCTTTTTTTCCCCCACGCCGTCTTACTTTCTGTCTTTTCTTTCTTTGTTCCGTTCTTCTTTTTTTTTTTTTTCTCTTGCATACACAGAATGAATGTGTAACTACACCAAAACAATAGAACATAAATAAACCCTCACGCCTTTGTATGACATGCCCAAACACCAAAATTTCACCGGAGAATGTCTATTAGTTAAAGAACATGATACTTGCGTTGTGCACGAGAGTTGTAATTACTTATTTAAAAAAAGCAGTTAAAAAAAAAGGAGAAGGATGGAGGCGCCGACCTTCAAAAGGGAAAACATATTTAAAGATGTTTTTTAATATTTGAATGAAAATAGAAGGTTAGGGACAAACAACACACACACCACACACACACACACACACACACACACACACACACACACACACACACACACACACACACACACTCACACACACACACTCACAAACACAAACAAACAAACACACACACACACACACACACACCACACACACACACACACAACACGCACACAAACTCACAGACACACACACCACACACACACACACACACACACACACACACACACACACACACACACACACACACACACACCGCCTTACACTATACTGGTCAACACGTGGAGATGGCCAGTCAGTACAGTATCGCACGAACGGATTTTGTGCGTATGGGTCGTAGAACTTTTATACGAAAGAATTGAGCTCTGATGTATTAGGGGATGGTACTAGAAGATTTGGGGATGTTGGGGATCTACTAAAGTAATTGTGGGATGTTAATATATCGACACTGCAACTGACTAATGACTAAGATTCCTATGTACCGTTATCGAGAGACAGAGAGAGAGAGAGAGAGAGAGAGAGAGAGAGAGAGAGAGAGAGAGAGAGAGAGAGAGAGAGAGAGAGAGAGAGAGAGAGAGAGAGAGAGCATTGAAGCATTCAGTTCCTTTCAATAAACAGGCTCTTAGAATTTACACATGTATTTATTTGGACTACAAGTTATAACAGACATTCCCAGGAAATGTAACTCTCACTAAGACCTTCTCTGTCTAGACTAATAAAAATAGATACACAAACCACAGAACTCACATACCTTAACACCATGATCACTGTGGCCAGGCCGAAGGCCGAGAGGCCCAGCAACACCTTGACTCACCTAGAGGATGC
>JADBJO010003155.1:247500-263051 GCA_016801955.1 Conus betulinus | reverse complement strand
GAATCAAGGCCTGTCTATATCCGTCCCGGCGGGCACTATCACGGTATGAAATATTCACAACGTGTAAGATGCATGCTATGCAAATTATGAACATGACAGGTTTAGGACCCAAGCTTGCATAGCTCCAGTCTTAGGTCCTGTGATGAGAGAGAGGAGAGAGAGAGAGAGAGAGAGAGAGAGAGAGAGCACAATCATTATTCAAAATCTTATTAACCCGCTCAATGTGTGTTTATGTTAGTCCTAAAACATTACATTGTTTGTTTTGTTAGACAAATTCGTCTTGTCATCGATGTGGAGTAGTTGTTTTCATTGCTGAAAAAAAAAAAGAAACATTTCTCCGTCTCCGTCTCTGTTTCACGAACAGGAGGAGAACTCTGATGGGCCATTAAATCCCGTATACAGCTGGTTAGGCCGTGTAGACAAATCATGTTGATTGCCCTCTGTTCACGAACAGGAGGAGAACTGTGGTGGGACCCTAAATCCCGTATAGAGCTGGTTAGGCCGTGTACAGCCCCGGGGGATACAGTCACCTGCAGTGTTGGCCAAAAACTCAGCCTCGAACAGTCCATGTGAATACATAGCACGCTCAGTTCTTGGGGGGGGGGGGGGAGGTGAAGGGATTGGGAGAGGGATAGCGACATTGGGGAGAGGTCAGTAGCAGTGGGGGTGGGGCTGGTTGTTCTGGCCAGATGGGGAGTGGGGTGTGAGTGGGAGTAAACAGGCATAGCTGTCTCCAGATGAAGTTCGGGATCACTGACAGGGAACCGAACGACAATATCCTGTGCGACAGTCTGGGACGTTGCCCGCTGGACCACAGCGGCAAGATGTGATCAGAGGAAGCAGAACTGTGGGCCCCGCGGATAACGCTGCTCCCTGAGGAAGCAAGGTGGTCCTGGGAGTGAGGTTCCAGTCTGGCACAGGATGCGTCATTTTTAGTGTGTGCCAGCAGGACTTCTCTACTCTCTCCTACTTCTTACTACATGGGTCGTTCAACCAGTACTACTTTCCTCTACTTCTTACTGCACGGGCCATTCAACTAGTACTACTTTCCTCTATTTCTTACTGCATGGGGCATTCAACCAGTATACTTTCCTTTACTTTTTACTGCATGGGTCACTCAACTAGTACTGCTTTCCTCTACTTTCTTACCGCATGGGTCATTCAACCAGTCCTACTTTCCTCTACTTTCTACTGCATGGGTCATTCAACCAATACTACTTTCCTCTACTTTTGACTACATGGATCGTTCAACTATTTTCCTCTACTTCTTATAGCATGGGTCGTTCAACCAGTAATATTTTCCTCTACGTTTTGCTACATGGGTCGTTCAACTAGTACTACTTTCCTCTACTTATTACTGCATGGGTCATTTAACTACTTTTTTTTCTATTTTCTGCTGCATGGGTCGTTCAACTTGCACCATATTCTTCTACTTTTTACTATATGGGTCGTTCAACCAGTAATACTTTCCTCTACTTTTACTACATGGGTCATTCAGCTAGTACTACATTCCCCTATTTTCTGCTGCATGGGTCGTTCAACTAGTACTAATTTCCTCTACTTTTTACTGCATGGTCGTTCAAACTAGTATTACTTTCCTCTACTTTTTTTACTGCATGGGTCGTTGACTATATTTCCTCTACTTTTTACTGCATGGTCATTCAACTAGTATTACTTTCCTCTACTTTTTACTACATGGGTCGTTCAACTATTTTCCTCTACTTTTTACTGCATGGGTCGTTCAACCAGTACTGCTTTCACTGCACGGGTTGTTCAAACTATTTTCCTCTACTTTTTACTGCATGGTCGTTCAACCAGTACTACTTTCTCCTCTACTTATTACTGCATGGGATTCTCAGTAGGCGTTTGTGAATATAGGAGAAGGTTACATAAAAGATTTATCTATCCATCTCTCTCTATGTATATACATACATACATACATACATACATACATGCATAATATGTACATACTTACATACATACACATACATACATACATACATACATACATACATACATACATACTACACACACACACCAACATACATACATACATACATACAATTGCCAGACATGCAATGTACCAGACAGTACGAAGAGTGTACCATGATTCCAGTCAGTAACTTTTTATGTCGACACGATCCTCAACGACGGAATCATTGATAACAATCACAGATGACAATCATAGGTGACAATCAGATGACAATCATAGATGACAATCATAGATAACAATCACAGATGACAATCATAAATGACAATCATAGATAACAATCACAGATGACAATCATAAATGACAATCATAGATGACATTCATAGATGACAATCATAGATGACAATCATGGATGACAATTATAGATGATAATCATGGATGACAATTATAGATGACAATCATAGATGACAATCATAGATGACAATCACAGATGACAATCATAAATGACAATCATAGATAACAATCACAGATGACATTCATAGATGACAATCATAGATGACAATCATGGATGACAGTTTATAGATGACAATCATAAATGACAATCATAGATGACATTCATAGATGACAATCATAGATGACCATCGTAGATGACAATCATAAATGACAGCCAGTTCGGTTCGCTCGTATAGCTGACCATGGCATTCCCTATGTTCGGCCTGTGTGGCCAGTGGTAGGAAATCCAGTGTGTGTGGGTAAAGAATGAACGGGATGGACATTTCATCAAACTGACCATCCGCGTTCTGACCTCCGATGACTTGTTATTGCCGTCCAGTGAGCCGTCATTGGGGGCTCATTCCAATCGCACGTGCGCGTTCTCTCGCATCTGGTGTTCTCCTCTGCCGTCATTTGTGTTGGTCTCAGAAGACTCAGTGTTCAATGCACAAAGCATCCCTGGTCAGAAAGTGTTCTCCTCTGCCGTCATTTGTGTGGCCTCAGAAGACTCAGTGTTCATGCACAAAGCATCCCTGGTCAGAAAGTGTTCTCCTCTGCCGTGATTTGTGTTGGCCTCAGAAGACTCAGTGTTCAATGCACAAAGCATCTCTGGCCAGCAAGGTAGGAGACTGTCAGCTGTGAAGGGTTGACACCTCTGGAGAATATTGCTACTTTAATTGTAGGGTTTCGTCAAAACTGGTTGCCCATAGTAATGCATCTTCCATGATGTGATATATAAATGGTTCACTTCAACAAGGGTCATACATAAAACATGAAGAAAAATATATAGAATTACTAATGTAATGAAATTAAGGATTCACTAATTACGTTTAACTAAGTAGCTTTTACGCGCGAAAGCACACACACACACACACACACACACACACACACACACACACACACACACACACACACACACACACACACACACACACACACACACACACACACACACACACACACACACACACACACACACAGACACACACGCGCACGCACACACACACACACACACACACACACAACACACACACACACACACATTAAATGAAAAACAACACTGAAGGCAAACTTTAAATCTGAAAAGACATCACACAAAGACATCCTGATAATGGTGGTAAATGAGCTTTGAAGAAGTAAACAGTCAAAAAGCAGATGCTTGCTGGTTATTCGTCGTTCACAAATACATTTTGCTTCGTTTGCATATTTAGTTTTTAAGCATCAAGTTTTAATTTATAAAATATTGAAATGCAGTTTCTGTATTGGTACATATTTTTTCACTTATGAATGAGGAATGCTGTTTCTCCGTGTTCATGATTAATTAAATGAATGTTTTTATCAGTCACACCAAGCAACGTATTTTTGTAGTGTTCTCTGAATCGGCACCAGATGGTTTTGCTTTGATAATTGATTGACTTCAGGTAAAGAAAAGGATACAAACAATACAGTGGCGCACTTTTCATTTCTGGCTCTCTCTTTGCACGTGTATCAGTTAGCTCATTACCCCAAATACCACAATGCGATAGACTCCAACAGATGGTAACATCAGTTCCTTTACATATCAAAATGTGAATAAGATGGCATGTTTCATTTACAAAAAAAGTGGTTCGAAACGGTATTTTAAAATTCTATGGTTTGCACAACAGACATTGAATCCACACAAATAACTACTTTAAATATTGATTGTGGCAAGTCAATTAAATGTGACAATGCCATAATAACAGCTATCATTTCGGCGACAAATATTGATCTGCCTTTTCCGATGAAATACAACTTTTCAATCTTTTGTGATGGTTTTACAAAAGCAGAACCAGACTGATTGTTAGACAATACTGAACCAAGCATTTGCTTTCAGATTATATGCAGGTATATTGTAGGGATGCTTAGAGGGACATTTATATGCACTTAGATAACCACATTATGCATATATGACATAGTCACAGACATTTTATGCATCTCTCTCTCTCTCTCTCTCTCTCTCTCTCTCTCTCTCTCTCTCTCTCTCTCTAATATCACATATGTGAAAATACGTAAAACTGAACTACTACTACTACTACTACTACACACACACACACACACACACACACACACACACACACACACACACACACACACACACACACGCACTCACTCACACACACACAAGCACACACACACACACACACACACACACACACACACACACACACACACACACACTCACACACACACACACACAATCCAATCCAATCCAAGATGGCGACTAAGCAGCAGCTCCTGTAAATACGTCTTGGGAAAAAGTGTGACCGACCACACACACGACCGGGCTACAGAGCCGATACATTTGACGTGTCTTGCATTCAGTGAATATGACAGGTAGGCGTGGTGCAAAAATAGATAAGCAAAAGTTTATGCAGTCAGTGTGGGACGACAAACTGGAATTTTTCACCTCGTGGAACCTCGCATCGAAGTCAGTGACTGGTTTCCCCAAAGCGGTGCATAAGGCGTACGACACACTAAATCAGGCCAGAGAAGCTATGAGATTGGCCGGACACCACGACCCTACAGTGTTCAGTGGAGAGGACATGGTGACTGATCAAGAGCAGACAATGCCTGAAACAGCAGCATACAACGAGGGGCAGGGTGAGTACACCATGACAATACCTTGTGTTTGTGACAGAGTGCATGGAACAGGCCGTTCCCTAAAATGTACGGAGTGTGGCCGTAAAGTTAGCTGGGAGTGCACAGAATTACCTGTATATCAATTGTTTATTTTCACTCGAAGCTCGAGAAGATATACATGCAAACTGTGTGCCCAAATTGTATACGGGACAGAAAGTTTGGAAGAAGAGATTGTTGCAGAATTAGCCGATGCCGCTGACAACGCTGTGCCAGACAACACACCACCACTCATGTCGGGCCCTGGTTACACAAGAGAGTTTCGAAGCCTTCACACAACGGGCAAACAGTACACTTCGAAACCCGGAGGGTGCTGTGAACACACTGGCCGAACAAATGTTTCAGTGTGAGAGGCCAGGGGTGAGGAAATTGGCCAGCTTACGGCGGCCTGGCGACAGCAGGGAAGGAAGCATCACCGAGACCGTTCCTTCCCCACATCTGGCAAAGATGACCAGCGCCCACCCCATCCCGTCAATACCATCCCCTCCCCTGCCTCTACAACCCCTCCCGCCCCCACACCGCCACTACATGAGGAACCATCACCTCCCACCTCTAATCCCCCACTTCCGGAGGAGACCCAGAGCGTCAGGGCGACCACAAACAACCGGAAATGACCCCGCTGGCAACGCTACGATAGAGGCGGTGTGGAAAGAAAATGACCTGCCTCTACAAGAGCAACACATCTCACTTTCAGCAGTATCATCGCCATCCTCATCGTCTTCATCTTCCCTCATCATCCACAGACAGTGGTAGCGATGGCGACACAGAAGACAGCGACCGTGAGAAGGGCGCTCTTCCCAAAGTGCTACTACTGCATGATTCTGTGCTAAACAGAATTGACGGGAAACGCCTGGGCCAGTCCTATGGCCTCACAGTGACCACTGGGAAGACGCCTACCATTGGTGACTGTCACAAACACAGCCTACACACAACATGACAGCGGTGGCCATACATACAGGTGTCAACGACCTTAAGAGTGCCACTCCTCAGACTGCCAGTGGAAATTTGGAGTCCCTGGTGAGGAACATTCTCCGGAACAACGATCAGATCAGAGTGGTCATCAGCAAAGTAGCTCCACTGAACAATGAAGAGCTGCAGACAAAGGCTGACCTTTTCAACGCCTTGAACTCATCTGCATTCACTGGTGAGAAGCGAGTCAGCTTCGTTTCCCACACCAATCTGAAGGTATGGGACAGGCGGCAGATGAGGGACACTATCCACCCCTCTGATAAAGGCACCAGCATCCTGGCAGGCAACCTGGGCAGACAACTCGCGGCCCTGGGAAAAAACCAAAATAGCGACGCAGACGACCCATCCGAGACCAGAGAGAGGAGAAGCCGACAGCAGACCACGCCACCACCACCAAGGCTTCTACCGACAGCACAAAGGTGGCTGCCACATACCACGGTGACACGACACGCCAACATTTCGGGCGTCTCAACCAGCCCGATCACCAACCTGGTTATGACGATTACCGTTGGCTCGGTGGTCGCATGGAAGACCGTCGGGATGGACGCAGATATGGCCGACGGGAAGCCTACAGCCATGCTGCCCGAGGCGACAACCGAAATTACCGCCGAGGTGACCGCCGTGACATCGTCGAACTTTACCACGGGTACGACCTGCCGAGACGAACGCCGAGATAACCGCCAACCCTACTACCGACACAACCGACGAGACACCTACCAAAATGATCGCCGAGACGACCGCCGATACCACCACGGTAATGATAGACGAGAAAAAATGTGCCCTCGGCAATATCACAGTCGCCCTTTCCCTCCCCATAACTCAAACCGTGCCCACAGCGGCTTCTATTAGCTCTTAGTCCGTGAATGTGTATAAGCTATTTTCTCATAGATGTATTGCACATTATTTCGTACGCAAAATATTACGAATGACTTTTCCGTTAGGTATGCTATCATAGAATATTAGAGGTTACAAGGGGACTGATGACGGCTTAAAGATTAACAAACTCCTTGATAAAAGTGTCGTAGAAATCCTGTCTAAATATGACATTGTGTTTTTACAAGAAACCCTTCTTGATATAGAAAAAGCCAATGAATTATCTTTACCTTGTTTTTGCAGCAGGGGTTCATTATTATCGACCATAAATGGGGAAAAGCCCCAAGGGCTTCAGGGGGTATCTCTGTCTACATAAAAGAGCAGTGCATACGGTATATAAAATTCCTACCAAGAAATAAACAGCGATGTTGCATGGTTACAGATTAAAACAACATGTACAGTGAAAACCGCAGAAAAGAGAGATGTATATTTAGGTTGTGTATATATTCCACCGGAACACTCTTCCTTTGGCAAGGACTACACTAGACGCATATGGGACTCATTAGAAAATGACATTGAAGAACTAACAACAAAAGGCAATGTCCTCCTGTGTGGCGACTTTAACGCAAGGACAGGCAATCAAGCCGACTTCATAAGCCTGGACAATGAGAAGAATTATTATGATTTACCTGCTGACTACCATTTTATAACGTCATAAAAAGACAGTCGATGGACCTCTTTACTAATAAGAACGGACGTCGTTTATGTAACATGTGTATTAAACATCAAATGTGTGTTTTGAATGGGAGAGTGCTTGGAGATCTTGCAGGATTGTACACTTGTCATAATTCACAGGGAAGCAGCGCAGTAGATTATTTTCTTTTGCTCACAATATTTGCTTAGACATGTGTTAAACATGAAAGTAACTGACCTGACACGACATTCTGACCACTGCCCACTAGAGTTATTGATCTAACTACCCATAGATAATGAAAATACATTACACAAAAGACAAGCCTCTCTCACAACCCACGATGAACAACAGTCACGTAAAGACCTACTTCATAGGAATTCTACAATCAATACACAGAAGAAGACTATCTAGTATTTCAGTGGGATGAAAAGTCTGCCGAGAAAGTAGTAGCAACCTCTAAATTGCCCAACATACGCAGCATGATAAAAAATCAAGACCGACAATGTGACACAACTTGCAACAAATGAACATGACATCGACATAAATACGACCATTGAACAGATAACGAATGTATTTTCAACCACAGCAAAGATGGCGCTTAGACAAAGACGGATAGGAAAAAAATCTAGACATAGAAAGAAGAAGTGGTTCGACAGAGACTGTCATTCCCAAGAAGAGAGATAAGATCACTACTGAACGCGGTCAACAGAAACTCCCAAAATAAACAACTAAGGCAAAAATACTTTTCACAATGTAAAATATATAAACGACTTTTAAAAGAAAACCAAGAAAACATATCGGAACAAACTCCTTAATTCACTAAACGAAGCCCTAGAAACTGATCCCAATTCAATATGGAAAACCGTTCGGGAACTGCAAACATACGATCATGAAATTTATGGCCAAGAAAATGTCTCAGCGCGAGCAAATGGTTTGAACATCTTAAACACTAATACGAGAGATAACAGAAGATCGCAGAAAAACGAAATCAAACAGTTGATGACATGTTAGTAGCATTTAAGAGGTCAAATAATCGTCCTTCTGGGAATTCAGAGTTAGATTATGAAATATTAGAAATGGAGGTAAGGAACGCAGTCAGAAAGCTGAAAAATAAAAAATCCCCAGGCAAAGATGGAATTAGAAACGAAATGCTTAAAGCAATGTTACTGAAATCGCTCCTCTTCTGAAAGACGCGTTTAACTTAATCTTAAAATCAGAAAAATACCCGGACCTCTGGAAAACAGGAATCACAGTCCCAGTCTATAAGTCAGGCGGCCAGTCCAACTCCAACATTTACAGAGGCATAACTTTGAATAGTTCGCTTGGAAAAGTGTTTTGCAACATAATGAATGAAAGGATAATGAATTATCTTGAGGCAAACCACCTCTTGGCAAAGGAGCAAGCAGGGTTCAGAAAGGGATCACGGACCACTGATCAAATATTCATATTGTCAAAACTAGTTCATAAGGTACTAAAAGACAGAACTAAAAGGCTCTACAGCTGTTTTTTGTTTGACTTCAGCAAAGCATTTGATAATATATGGACACGAAACCCTACTGATGAAAAATGATGCAAAGCGGGAATAACTGGTAAATGCTACCAAATCATACAAGACATGTGCAACGGGGCTACGGTTTGTACAAGAAAGCCATCTGGTTTTCACTAAGGAAATATTAATACAAAAAGGTTTTCAACAAGGTAATACCCTTAGCCCAACCTTATTTAACATATTCATAAATGACATTGTCGGATATCTCAGAGACCATGATTCCCCAAGAATTTCTTATCTAAAACAAGTCGAAATTCCGTGTCTTTTGTATGAGATGATTTAGCTGTCCTCTCGACTTCAAAACAGGGACTTTAGCGTAAATTAAACCAGTTACACAACTACTGTTTAGACTGGGGAATGAAAATCAACACAGAGAAAACAAAGGTCGTTGTATTCACCTAATCAGATCCAAAGGCACTACTATTCTCAATTGCGGTGAAAACATACTTGAAACAGTAGATCAATGTAAATATCTTGGAGTCATTTTCCATAAAACGGACATTTTAGAGAAGCCCAAGAACACTTAGCAAGACAGGGGAATACAGCCGCACATACCTTGAAGAGAACGTTTTATGGTCAAAATGTAAATATGAGAACAGTTACAACCCTATTTGACTCGTTAGTCTCTCCCATCTTCACTTATGGGTCGGAGGTGTGGTTCCCATCCTCTTACCAATACAAAGATGAAATATGTCAAGAAAAGAAAATGCAGCAATTTGTTCAAAACCTGTCTTGCAAACAAATTCCCACATGAAACTGCACACAATTAAATTCTGCAGGCAATTATTAAGACGCTTTCTAGACAGAATTATTAAGAGTTCATAGAAAAGCAAAGACATTACCGGTTTTGGGTGAACTGGGAGATTCCCGATTACTTTTAAAGTGATAACCCAGACTATCGCATTCTGGATACACATATGAGAGTCAGACCAAGACTCTTATCAACAACAGATAATCAGTCAATGATCTCTCAGAGCACCGAAGAAAACAAATGGACGATGTTTATACGACAAACCTTGCCAACGATAGGATTACAGCATGTCTGAGATAATCAGGGTACATTTAGTGTGACTAGCCTGAAGTATCTAATCAATGCGAAGCTGGAAACGTTTTATATTGAGTTCTGGAGAAACAGCAGAACGAAAGCACATCCAAGCTCAAATTTTATGCCACAGTTTACTACCGAATACAAACAGGCGACTTATTTGGAGCAACACACTGACACAGATTGCAGACGAGCACTAACTAGATTACGAATAAGTGCCCATGAACTCCAAATTGAGAGGGGCCGTTATACCAACACTGGCAGAGAAAACAGATTATGCACAACGTGCCACGTCGTTGAGGACGAACTACATTTTCTCGATGACTGCAAATTATTTGACCAACAACGTTATGACCTGATGACAAGGATCACAAAAACTGATTTTCCACCACAGACTAACATGACAAAACCCTCGGAGCTCGTGTTATTGGACTGCTTCCAATCTGTACTTGCCCAGTACATCCTGTTGTGTTTTTCTCTTTTGAGACAGAAAATTTATGAGACTCTGAAACACACTGTGCTTTTTTATTCTGTTACTAATGTTATGTTGCAAGATGTGACAACGCAGGGATTAGGTTAGTTTAGTTGAATGCCTTAACTTGATCATCTCTGCCCCACAAAACCTCTGGTTTTCATATGGCAATAAAATATGTTCTTCTTGTTCACACACACACACACACACACACACACACACACACACACACACACACACACACACACATAGAGTGAGAGTGAGAGGCCACCCCTACCTCCACCCCACCACCACCACCTCCCTTCCTTTATCCTTCCATCCTTTATTCAACTTTTAAGGTGCAGGCCCACACAGCAGTCGTTACGTCCAAGGAATCACACGTCGCAAGTGACGCGCCGCCTGACGAAAACGCTTGCACGGACGGTCCCTCGCCGCAACGCGCCGCTCCGCGCTGAAGACCCTTCGCCTCGAGATTGACCTGCTCAGTCTTCGATTGACTTCAGGCGGAAGATGCCTTGATTGTCACCGGAGATTTGCACACAGAAATGTAGCATTGAGGGGGAGATAGGGGGGCTGAAGGGGGGGGGGGGTGGAGGAGAAGGAGAGAAACAAACGTGCCGCGCCGCCCGCGCTGTATTCAAAAACTGACGCGACGGTGCATGGTGTGGGACATGCTTTAACATCAGTCGGCGCTGGCGGTGGTGAGTTGCCTCCCCTGACGCTATGCACCTCGTGACCACGGCTGACTTATCTCCCTGCCGGCATGTTAAGCATGGTGTCGGGCAGATAAATACTTGTTGTCCCCCGTGTTTGTGACATGCACAATTATCGGCTAAAAACAAAACCCTTCCGCACCACGTGTGAATTTTCATTACGGCCACGGGTCGCGCGGCACACCCGATCAGGGGGCTAGGGGACATAACTCCTACTGGCGACTGGGTGCAGTGCAGTCGGTGCCACAATCGGGGAGTGGAAGTGGGGGGGGGGGGAAGTGTGGGGATGGGGGGGAGGGGAGGTGCTGACAGGTGTGAAACGGCCGTGTCACCATCCTGACCTTAATGTATGTATAAGGGAGAAGGAAGAAAAAAAAACGATTGGCAGGTGGGGGAGGAGGGGGGGGGAGGGGTTGACAAGAAGAGCGGGGACCGCATTGACACACAATTGCGTGGCGGTCGGGGACAGTAAAGAAACAGAGTGTCGCTCCAACATGCCGAACGTCCATCGACTGTTTAGCATGCAAATGAGCAACACGCACTGCCTGAGCATCTGGGCCAGCCAGGAGAGCGAGGGACAGAGGAGGGGGCGGGAGAAGGGGAGGTGTGGGGGGGGGAGGGAGCGGGATGGTGGTGGCGGGAACCGGAGACCGGATGAAGTGAGATGTGGGGGATGAGGGTGGAAGACAGGGTGATCTTTCTTTAAGGGTTTTGTCTAATGATTAGGACCTAGTGTACGATCCACGTACTTTAGCTGACCAGTTTCAAAAACTCTCTCTCTCTCTCTCTCTCTCTCTCTCTCTCTCTCTCTCTCTCATCTCTCTCTCTCTCTCTCTCTCCTGTTTTTTTTTTTTTTTATTTCTTCTTCTCCTCGTCGTTCTTCTCTTTCTTCTTCAATGTCTGTGTCTGTCTGTTTGTCACTCCTACCCTCTGCCCTTTCTTCTTTCTTCTGTTTTTCGGTGTTAGTCTCCACCACCACCTCTCTCTCTCCCTGTGTGTGTGTGTGTGTGTGTGTGTGTGTGTGTGTGTGTGTGTGTGTGTGTACGTGCGTGTGGTGTGTGTGTGTGTGTGTGTGTGTGTGTGTGTGTGTGTGTGTGTGTGTGTGTGTGTGTGTGTGTGTGTGTGTGTGTGTGTGTGTGCGCGCGAGCGTGCGTGTTTGAGTGAGTCAGTGAGTGTGTGTGTGTGTATGTGTGTGTGTGTGTGTGTGTGTGTGTGTGTGTGTGTGTGTGTGTGTGTGTGTGTGTGTGTGTGTGTGTGTGTGTCTGTCTGTCTGTCTGTCTCCCTGTCTGTCTGTCTATCTTTGTGCCAACCAGTCAAGCTGTATATTTCTAGGCCCTTTTCAATGCTGAAGAGCACAGGTTTGGAAGTTTTCCATGACAAGCAGACCGTTCCGACCCATCTTGCATTCAGTAGCAAAGACCACTTGCTGTTGTTGTTTTTGATAGTTGTTGTTGCGGCTGCTGCTGTTGTTGTTGTTGCTGTTGCGGTTGTTGTTGTCGTTGTGGTGTTGTTGTTGTCCTTGTTTTATTGTGACATCGCGAAATTGCAGGCGTATATGAAAGGTAAGAGAGGGCAGACAAACAATACGATGACCAAAAGTACGCTCCGGTTGTTGATTCAGCACCAAGTCAGCACAGAGGATGAATGACCGACATGTGGATTCAGCACCAAGTCAGCACAGAGAATAAATGACCGACATGTGGATTCAGCACCAAGTCAGCACAGAGGATGAATGACCGACATGTGGATTCAGCACCAAGTCAGCACAGAGGATGATTGACCGACATGTGGATTCAGCACCAAGTCAGGATGAATGACCGACATGTGTGATTCAGCACCAAGTCAGCACAGAGGATACCGACATGTGGATTCAGCACCAAGTCAGCACAGAGGACGAATGACCGACATGTGACCGATTCAGCACCAAGTCAGCACAGAGGATGATTGACCGACATGTGGATTCAGCACCAAGTCAGCACAGAGGATGAATGACCGACATGTCGATTCAGCACCAAGTCAGCACAGAGGATGAATGACCGACATGTGGATTCAGCACCAAGTCAGCACAGAGGATGAATGACCGACATGTGGATTCAGCACCAAGTCAGCACAGAGGATGAATGACCGACATGTGGATTCAGCACCAAGTCAGCACAGAGGATGAATGACCGACATGTCGATTCAGCACCAAGTCAGTCAGGATGAATGACCGACATGTTGATTCAGCACCAAGTCAGCACAGAGAATAAATGACCGACATGTGGATTCAGCACCAAGTCAGCACAGAGGATGAATGACCGACATGTGGATTCAGCACCAAGTCAGGATGAATGACCGACATGTTGATTCATCAGCACCAAGTCAGCACAGAGGATGAATGACCGACATGTGGATTCAGCACCAAGTCAGGATGAATGACCGACATGTGGATTCAGCACCAAGTCAGCACAGAGGATGAATGACCGACATGTGGATTCAGCACCAAGTCAGGATGAATGACCGACATGTTGATTCAGCACCAAGTCAGCACAGAGGATGAATGACCGACATGTGGATTCAGCACCAAGTCAGGATGAATGACCGACATGTGGATTCAGCACCAAGTCAGCACAGAGGATGAATGACCGACATGTGGATTCAGCACCAGTCAGGATGAATGACCGACATGTGGATTCAGCACCAAGTCAGCACAGAGGATGAATGACCGACATGTGGATTCAGCACCAAGTCAGCACACAGAGGATGATTGACCGACATGTGGATTCAGCACCAAGTCAGCACAGAGGATGAATGACCGACATGTGGATTCAGCACCAAGTCATGACCGACATGTGGATGACCGACCATGTGAGGATCAGCACCATGTCAGCACAGAGGATTCAGCATGACCAGTGGATTCAGCACAGTCAGGATGAATGACCGACATGTGGATTCAGCACCAAGTCAGGATGAATGACCGACATGTGGATTCAGCACCAAGTCAGCACAGAGGATGAATGACCGACATGTGGATTCAGCACCAAGTCAGGATGAATGACCGACATGTGGATTCAGCACCAAGTCAGCACAGAGGATGACCGACATGTGGATTCAGCACCAAGTCAGCACAGAGGATGAATGACCGACATGTGGATTCAGCACCAAGTCAGATTCAGATGCACCGACATGTCAGCACCAAGTCAGCACAGAGGATGAATGACGACATGTGGATTCAGCACCAAGTCAGCACAGAGGATGAATGACCGACATGTGGATTCAGCACCAAGTCAGCACAGAGGATAAATGACCGACATGTGGATTCAGCACCAAGTCAGCACAGAGGATGAATGACCGACATGTGGATTCAGCACCAAGTCAGCACAGAGGATGAATGACCGACATGTGGATTCAGCACCAAGTCAGCACAGAGGATGAATGACCGACATGTGGATTCAGCACCAAGTCAGCACAGAGGATGAATGACCGACATGTGGATTCAGCACCAAGTCAGCACAGAGGATGAATGACCGACATGTGGATTCAGCACCAATCAGCACAGAGGATGAATGACCGACATGTGGATTCAGCACCAAGTCAGCACAGAGGAATGACCGACATGTGGATTCAGCACCAAGTCAGCACAGAGGATGAATGACCGACATGTGGATTCAGCACCAAGTCAGCACAGAGGCACAGAGGATGACCGACATGTGGATTCAGCACCAAGTCAGCACAGAGGATGAATGACCGACATGTGGATTCAGCACCAAGTCAGCATGAATGACCGACATGTGATTCAGCACCAAGTCAGCACAGACATGACATGTGGATTCAGCACCAAGTCAGCACAGAGGATGAATGACCGACATGTGGATTCAGCACCAAGTCAGGATGAATGACCGACACAGCACCAAGTCAGCACAGAGGATGAATGACCGACATGTGGATTCAGCACCAAGTCAGCATTGACCGACATGTGGATTCAGCACCAAGTCAGCACAGAGGATGAATGACCGACATGTGGATTCAGCACCAAGTCAGCACAGAGGATGATTGACCGACATGTGGATTCAGCACCAAGTCAGCACAGAGGATGAATGACCGACATGTGGATTCAGCACCAAGTCAGCACAGAGGATGATTGACCGACATGTGGATTCAGCACCAAGTCAGCACAGAGGATGAATGACCGACATGTGGATTCAGCACCAAGTCAGCACAGAGGATGAATGACCGA
>JADBJO010003155.1:212500-235000 GCA_016801955.1 Conus betulinus | reverse complement strand
GCGCGCACGCATAAAACAAACAACACAGTAAAGCGCCAGTTCAGCAAGCATTCATATTTCCAGGAATTTTGCTCGTTTCAGTAAGCGTAACTTGCTTTTGGTGTTTGACAGTGAATGGAATTTCAGTTTATTTGGATATTTGTGGAAATAGTTTGTCTTGTATGTGATTCTGTGTTTATGAAAGAACGGATATATAAATACATGTTGAAACTTACCACTGAGTTCTGTGTTGCGTCCTTGATGTGAAATTTCCTTATGTAGGTAATCTTTGCTTTGTTTGGCCAATTAGTGGTAAAAGTATCTAAACCGTGAAAACGAGAAAGCAAGATTTGATATTCCTCAAACAGTAGTTCACTTTTCATTTCAGTCTGTTAAAGTCCAAATCAGAGAGCATTGTTGGGGCATACAGGTCCTTTAAATCTTTTTAAGTCCAAATTAGAAAGTATTGTTGAGCATACAAGTCCTTTAAATCTCTTTAAGTCCAAATTAGAAAGTATTGTTGGGCATACGGGTCCTTTAAATCTCTTCAAATCAGAAAAGTATTGTTAGGCATACAGGTCCTTTAAATCTCTTCAAATCAGAAAGTATTCTTGAACATACAGGTCCTTTAAATCTCTTCAAATCAGAAAACATTGTTGGGCATACAGGTCCTTTAAATGTCTTCAAATCAGAAAAGTATTCTTAAAAATACAAGTCTTTAAATCTCTTCAAATCAGAAAGTATTGTTGAGCAGACAGGTCCTTTAAATCTCTTCAAATCAGGAAGCATTGGTGGGCATACAGGTCCTAAATCAGAAAGTATTGTTGGGCATACAGGTCCTAAATCAGAAAGTATTGTTGGCAGACAGGTCCTAAATCAGAAAGTATTGTTGGACATACAGGTCCTAAATCAGAAAGTATTGTTCGGCAGACAGGTCCAAAATCAGAAAGTATTGTTAGGAAGACAGGTCCTAAGTCAGAAAGTCTTGTTGAGCAGACTGGTCCTAAATCAGAAAGTCTTGTTTGGCAGACAGGTCCTAAATCAGAAAGTCTTGTTGGGCAGGCAGGTCCTAAATCAGAAAGTCTTGTTTGGCAGACAGGTCCTAAATCAGAGTCTTGTTGGGCAGGCAGGTCCTAATTCAGAAAGTCTTGTTGGGCAGGCAGGTCCTAAATCAGAAAGTCTTGTTGGGCAGGCAGGTCCTAAATCAAAAAGTCTTGTTGGGCAGACAGGTCTTATATCAGAAAGTCTTGTTGGGCAGACAGGTCCTGTGTTGTTGGGCAGACAGGTCCTACATCAGAAAGTCTTGTTGGGCAGACAGGTCCAGGGCGGCATCACTGGGGCCTCAACAGCTCCCGGGTCGTAAGGGGAAGGGAAAAGGAGAGGGCGAGGGGAGGGGAGATGAAGGGTGGGGTGGGGTGTGTGGTGGTGGAAGAGAACTGCGATTCCAAAACTCCAGGTGGCTGACGGTGTCTGTCGTCGTTTGTTGACACTTTCCACGTCAAAGTGCCCGTCCACAGTCATGTGCTAGTTTGAGACACTGCACCAATGTTGTACTTAAGCACTTTCTCGGGGACTGTTATATGAGATTGTTGCTCTACATTGGCGGGGGGGGGGGGGGGGGGGGGGGGGGGGGGGGGAACTCAGTGTAGAGCTTTACAATGCAAGGGTATCAATTGTATTATAGACAAAGCGGTTGAAGACCTGTATGGGAATTGACAGCAGTTCGAAAGAAGAATCGTAAAAACTGGCTGGCACTGGGAAACAGTGGAAGGCGAGGACAACAAAGCAGCAGTCAAAGGGTTTAAAGAGCACTTTCTTGACATATATGCTGCTCCACATGGCATGGTATCAGACAGAAACACTCTTTAAAAGCAAAAGTAATCTAATAGTTCCATTTCCCGATGATCAGACAATAATGGGTTTCATTCCACATCCATTTTGCGCCCAGTTTGAGGAGGAAAAGTGCTCGTTCTTCCTGTACATTGTCTTGAATGCTATTTGTCTTGCCTGAAGAAGACCAAAGAGGTCGAAACGCGTTATATTTTGTATTGTGATGTGCTTGTCTCTTTCGTCCGGCGGAACAATAGTTGTTCTTTTACATGTGCTAATTGTCAATAATCAGGCCCAGTGTCAATATCAAACAACAACCTCTGTTGTAAATCTACCCATGGGATTTTGTTCACAAAAATGTTCCCGGCTGGTTGGTTCGGCAGTTGAGGCCAGTACATCTCTAAAATCCCCCCCACCCCCACCCCCACCCGGCCCCTTCGGCTCTAGCTTTCTCTTTCTTCTTGGGTTTTGTGAATCCAAAGAAAAGCTAGGGAAGCAAAACAAGCGTGGCGCAGTCATACTGAAGACTTGGTTCTCTCTGGCACTACCAGAAACGCTTTGTTCCTACAGTTCACTCATCTGCCATGGACTGAAGGCACGACCCTATAGAAGTGTAAATGTAAAGGGGGAGTGAAGGGGGTTTCAGGTTGTAGGGATACAGAGTAGAATCCTGCCGGTAAGGGAAAAGAAGAAAAAGGGAATAAAACTAAAAGGTCTGTTCACACCACTTCAGCACCTCTGACCTGGTAAGGCCTCGTGCACCCAGCCTCACAAAGGAAGATGGACGTGAATCAAGACGTAAACGAGACACGCTGAACAACAGACGGGCTGACAAGCTGCCTGACACTGATTGGACCTCCGAGGGACACCGGAAATCACTCAGCGCCTCTCTCGGGCGTTTCAAGCCAAAGTCCCTGAACTCTTGAGGGCCAGTGGGAAGAGTTAACCCGCCTCGACAGAACTTTTGTCGCCTGGCTGAAAGGCGGCTTTAATGGGGCGGCATAAAAAGGTGATTCGGAGGTGTTAACATCCCCCACTCCCACCCCATTCCACCCACCCCTCTCCATCCCACCCTGCACGGAGACTGCTTTAGGATGGAAAGCAAAGGCACTAAGTGTGCGCTTAAAATGCACCACGCTTTGTATTCGTGGGGAATCAGGAAAGATGTGTGTGTGTGTGTGTGTGTGTGTGTGTGTGTGTGTGTGTGTGTGTGTGTGTGTGTGTGTGTGTGTGTGTGTGTGTGTGTGTGTGTGTGTGTGTGTGTGTGTGCATGCAGGGTGCGCTTAAAATGTATCACGCTTTGTATTCTTCGGGAAGCAGGAAGTGTGTGTGTGTGTGTGTGTGTGTGTGTGTGTGTGTGTGTGTGTGTGTGGTGTGTGTGTGTGTGTGTGTGTGTGTGTACACCAAACTGGCACTGCTTCACAAAGCTGTTCCCACTCTCTGCAGCAGATGTACCACCCTGTGTATCCGAGACAAGTGGAAGTAACATTGCTATGGTCCCCCAAGCCCTGGTCCTCTACATTACAAGTGGACCTAACATTGCTGTGGTCCCCCCAAGCCCTGGTCCTCTACAGCCGATACAACTGGAACTTATATTGCTGTGGTCCCCCATGCCTTGGTCCTCTACAGCCGATACAAGTGGAACTAACATTGCTATGGTCCCCCCAAGCCCTGGTTCTCTACAGTCGATACAAGTGGAACTAACATTGCTGAGGTGCCCCAAGCCCTGGTCTTCTACAGTCGATACAAGTGGACCTAACATTGCTGTGGTCCCCAAGCCCTGGCCCTCTACAGTACAAGTGGATCTAACATGGCTGTGGTCCCCCAAGCCCTGGTCCTCTACAGTACAAGTGGAACTAACATTGCTGTGGTCCTCCAGGCCCTGGTCCTCTGCAGTGCACGTGGAACTAACATTGCTGTGGTCCTCCAGGCCCTGGTCCTGTACAGCCAGGTTTCTTTCACTACTTCCATGACCCGCTCTTTCCCAGCTGAAGCAAGCTGACTCGCTTTAAAGATGATTCCCATCCTGGTTCCAGACTGACTTTGCAGTGTTGCAAAACGCCATGTAAAATCACGAGAAAAATGATGAGGACGATAGACAGACCCCACCCGGTTCAATATCAATCGCGACAGGCTCTGCCCAAGACAAATGTGTCTGACGCCGTTGCCGTCAACGTATCTGGACATCATAGCATCAGGCTCTCTTCATTTCTACCTGCGCAATGTATGCTGCATCCAGTCTTGTAGCCGTAAACAGACAGATGGAAACGGCTCCCGGCAGTGACTTAGTTCTGCATGACGCTTCTTGCCGTGACCAGGGACAGTCTCAAAGAACAATGCCATGACATGCTGCGAGGATAGTAATCAGCAGCTAGAAGTAAATTGGTAACTTCTCTGAAATGCTCTAAATTTTCACATAGATTTGGGCATGGTCATTCTGTAACTGAATTAGATGAGTTGCACCATCAAAGAGACCATCAAAGGATGGAACAGCTGAAGAGTGGTACGGCTGCAGGAGTCAATGGAATTCCACCAGAGGGTTTGAAGCATGGGGATCATGTGTCACATGCAGAGCTGCATGAGCTCTTCGTCTGTCGCTTTGACCAGAGCAAACCACTCCAAGATGCAGCACAAAAACAAAGGGGAAAAGTCAGATTGATTTAATTACCGGGTACCACTCTGCTCTCCATCTTAGGAAAAATTCCTTGCAAGGATCTTGCTGAACAGACTGGTTTGCACCATCACTGAAGACCACCTCCCAGAGAGCCAATGTGGCTTCAGAGCCACCAGGGGCACCACACAGACATGGTGTTTGTTCTCAGCAACTACAAGAGAAGTGCAGGGACTAAAACGAAGGACCTGTATGTTACTTTGTCGACACTGTGAGCATGAAACGAATGTGGCAAATCATCGGACGAAGACCTTGATGATGTAGATAGAATGTACATCAGACATCATCTTGATGGCAGCCAATTCAACTTCAGATGACGTCAAGCCCACACGAAGACCTGGAGCATCTAATCCGAAATTTCCTCTTTGCTGATGACGCTCTTCTTGTTGTCCATACAGAGAGAGGCTTGCCGCACAAGTCATCCTGCTTTGCAGAGGCTGCCCATCTCTTCGGGATAGAGGTCAGCTTGAAGAAGGAGGTCCTCTACCAGCCTGCACCTTGGGAAGAGTACCACCCTCTCCACATCAACATTGGACAGACTGAACTGAAAAACAGTCCGTCAGTTCACATACCTGGTGTGCATCATCTCGTCAGACGCCAAGATCGACAGGGAAATCAACAACAGACAGGAAAGATGAACAGTGCTCTTGGTAGATTGTACAAACGAGTGTGGAACAACCACTGTCTGAAGAAGGGCACCATGATCAGAGTGTACAAAGCCGTTGTGCTTGCCACCCTCCTTTGTGGCTGTGAATAGTGGGTCACCTACCGTTACCACCTGACACTCCTTGAGCGCTTTCACCAGCTCTGCCTTCACTCCATCCTCAATATTCACTGGAGTGACATCGTCACCAACGTTGAAGTCCTTGAACAGGCGAGCTTACCAGCATCAAGGCCATGCCACTGAAATCTCGGCTATGCTGGGCAGGGCACATCTCCAGAATACAGGATCGCCCTGTTTGGCGAACTGTCCACTGGTCATTGCGACAGAGGGGCATCAAAGAAGCGATACGAAGACTGTTTGAAAACAAAAACGCTCAGTGCCCTCGACTATCACCACTGGTCCTCTCTAGCCGCGTATCACAACACCAGGCTTCTCGCCATTATCACGACACCAGGCTTCTCACCATCATCACAACATCAGGCTTCTCACTATTATCACAACACCAGGCTTCTCACTATTATCACAACACCAGGCTTCTCACTATTATCACAATACCAGGCTTCTCACCATTATCACAACACCAGGCTTCTCACCATTATCACAACACCAGGCTTCTCACTATTATCACAACACCAGGCTTCTCACATTATCACAACACCAGGCTTCTCACTATTATCACAACACCAGGCTTCTCACTATTATCGCAATACCAGGCTTCTCACCATTATCACAACACCAGGCTTCTCGCCATCATCACAACACCAGGCTTCTCACTATTATCACAACACAGGGCTTCTCACTATTATCACAACACCAGGCTTCTCACTATTATCACAAACACCAGGCTTCTCACTATTATCACAACACCAGGCTTCTCGCCATCATCACAACACCAGCACCAGCCTTCTCACCATTACCACGCCACCAGACTTCTCACCATTATCAAAGCTGACTCCTCCTTCAAGAACGCCCACAGGGATACCCTTGAGGGCAAACAATGCAAGAGGAAGAGGCAGGGCCACCCTTGAGGGCAAACAATGCAAAGAGGAAAGAACCGTGTTGCTGTGATATCGAACCTCATCAGACCTTTACATAGAGCGGCTGTGGCCTCCCTCCCCCATGATCTTGGTTCGCGGAACAAACTCTCTCTCTCTCTCTCTCTCTCTCTCTCTCTCTCTCTGCACATATTCACACGCACACACACACACACACACACACACACACACACACACACACACACACACACACACATACACACACACACACACACACACCACACACACACACACACACACACACACACATATACATATATATATATATATATATATATATATATATATGTGTGTGTGTGTGTGTGTGTGTGTGTGTGTGTGTGTGTGTGTGTGTGTGTGTGTGTGTGTGTGTGTGTGTGTATGTACATACACTGTTAGAGGTTCACTGTGTCAGGAGCTAGGTATGATGGAGGCGTTTCAAGCCGGAAAGAAGGTCCGACCCCACGAGTGGTTTGAACTCACGACCATTACAGCTCTGCCAGCCAATACTCTGTCCACGTGACCACAGGTGACCTGAGAGGTTGACGACCAACACAGCTCTGCCAGCCATACTCTATCCACGTGACCACAGGTGACCTGAGAGGTTGAATTATGATTGGTTGATCATCATTGAATCATTAAGTTAGGTTTCTAGAATGCCTGCAAATGAGACCTGCGAAGCTGACAGCGTTAAGGGAAGCTCATTCAATCGGTCAAAGCTGCTGGTGTAGTCAGGGATATAACTGCTGGACTGCAGTCGTCCTCCCCTGTGTCCACATGCTGATCTAAAAGGCCAAAATTGCTGGGGTAGTCAGGGTTGTCTGCCCCTGGGTTCACATGCTGATCCAAACGGTCCAAGCTGCTGGTGTAGTCAGGGTTGTCTGCGCGCCCCTGGGTTCACATGCTGATCCAAACGGTCCAAGCTGCTGGTGTAGTCAGGGTTGTCTACCCCTGGGTTCACATGCTGATCCAAACGGTCCAAGCTGCTGGTGTAGTCGGGGCTATGGCTGCCTGGCTGCAGGTGCACTTGTCTTCTCTGGGTTCACAGAGCTCTCATGACTTACAAAACTCAGTTCATTAGTTTGTGTCTTGTTAGTTTTGTTTGCAGACACGCGCACGCACGCACGCACGCACGCACGCACGCACGCACGCACGCACTCACGCACACACACACACACACACACACACACACACACACACACACACACACACACACACACACACACACACACACACACACCGCACTTATCTTGTAACGCGGTCATTTCGATCCCGTCTTCCAACCAATTGCTCAGATCGGATGACGGGTGTACAGAGTCTATTCAGCGCTTGATATCAACAGGCAGGTGGAGGGTTTGTAGTGGGCTTACCACCGGCCTTTTCACCAGCAGAAAGACGAGAAATCCTTTCAGGTTAGAGCAGACAGTTTAATCTGCCCTGAGGAATCAAGCGTCAGTATTAGAGTTGTAGGTGCATTGCTGTAATCCCTGTTGTTTTGTGTGTGTGGTGTGGGTGTGTGGGTGGTGGTGGTAGTGGTGGTGGTGGTGGTGGTGGTGCTTTTGTTTGTTTTCGTGTTAGTGTTGTTTCATTCAGCCCGCGTCAAGTCTCCGTAACCAGCAGCGGATAAGAGATTAGAGTCAGATCCCTCCCCCCACCCTCTGTCCTCCCCGTTCCCAATCCACCCTACTCTCCTTCTGTCCGCCTGTCTTTGCCCCCTATATTTTCTACCCCCTGTCCTCTTTCTTAACTACACACACACACACACACACACACACACACACACACACACACACACACACACACACACACACACACACACACATATATATACATATATATATATATATATATATATATATATATATATATATATATATATATAGAGAGAGAGAGAGAGAGGAGAGAGAGAGAGAGAGAGAGAGAGAGAGAGAGAGAGAGAGAGAGAGAGAGAGTCAAAAGCACCCTCCGAAGAAAAACAAACTAGCAGAAACAAACAAAGCAAACAATCCATATATAGTCACGGGGTTACCACTGGTTGCACACTTGGTTTGAGAGGTTTGGACTGAGGCGTTTCTCCACCGCCTCTCCCCATGTGCGCTGCGTCCTCCTCCAATCGTCCCCTCCCACTTCCCATTTCCCCTGTGTCCCCCTCCATGCGTCCCCTCCATCTCCCCATCTCCCCTGTGTCCCCTCCATGCGTCCTCTCCCTCTCCCCATCTCCCCTGTGTCCCCTCCATGCGTCCTCTCCCCTCTCCCCATCTCCCCTGTGTCCCCCTCCATGCGTCCCCTCCATCTCCCCATCTCACCTGTGTCCCCCCCTCCATGCGTCCTCTCCCTCTCCCCCATCTCCCCTGTGTCCCCTCCAATCGTCCCCTCCCATCTCCCCATCTCACCTGTGTCCCCTCCAATCGTCCCCTCCCACTTCCCATCTCCCCTGTGTCCCCTCCATGCGTCCCCTCCCTCTCCCCATCTCCCCTGTGTCCCCTCCATGCGTCCCCTCCATCTCCCCATCTCACCTGTGTCCCCTCCATGCGTCCTCTCCCTCTCCCCATCTCCCCTGTGTCCCCTCCATGCGTCCTCTCCCTCTCCCCATCTCCCCTGTGTCCCCTCAATCGTCCCCCTCCCACTTCCCATCTCCCCTGTGTCCCCTCCATGCGTCCTCTCCCTCTTCCCATCTCCCCTGTGTCCCCTCCAATCGTCCCCTCCATCTCCCCATCTCCCCTGTGTCCCCTCCATGCGTCCTCTCCCACTTCCCATCTCCCCTGTGTCCCCTCCATGCGTCCTCTCCCTCTCCCCATCTCCCCTGTGTCCCCTCCATGCGTCCCCTCCATCTCCCATCTCACCTGTGTCCCTCCATGCGTCCTCTCCCTCTCCCCATCTCCCCTGTGTCCCCTCCATGCGTCCTCTCCCTCTCCCCATCTCCCCTGTGTCCCCTCCATGCGTCCCCTCCCACTTCCCATCTCCCCTGTGACCCCCTCCAATCGTCCCCTCCCTCTCCCCATCTCCCCTGTGTCCCCCTCCAATCGTCCCCTTCCTCTCCCCCATCTCCCCTGTGTCCCCCTCCAATCGTCCCCTTCCTCTCCCATCTCCCCCTGTGTCCCCCTCCAATCGTCCCCTCCCTCTCCCCATCTCCCCTGTGTCCCCCTCCAATCGTCCCGTCCCTCTCCCCATCTCCCCTGTGTCCCCTCCAATCGTCCCCTCCCTCTTCCCATCTCCCCTGTGTCCCCTCCATGCGTCCCCTCCCACTTCCCATCTCCCCTGTGTCCCCTCCATGCGTCCTCTCCCTCTCCCCCATCTCCCCTGTGTCCCCTCCAATCGTCCCTCCATCTCCCCCATCTCCCCTGTGTCCCCCTCCAATCGTCCCCTCCCACTTCCCATCTCCCCTGTGTCCTCTCCAATCGTCCCCTCCATCTCCCACCTCCACTGTGTCCCCTCCATGCGTCCCCTCCCTCTTCCCATCTCCCCTGTGTCCCCTCCATGCGTCCCCTCCCTCTTCCCCATCTCCCCTGTGTCCCCTCCATGCGTCCCCTCCCACTCCCCATCTCCCCTGTGTCCCCTCCATGCGTCCCCTCCCTCTTCCCATCTCCCCTGTGTCCCCTCCATGCGCGTCCCCTCCCTCTCCCCATCTCCCCTGTGTCCCCCTCCAATCGTCCCCTCCCTCTCCCCGTCTCCCCTGTGTCCCCTCCAATCGTCCCCTCCCACTCCCATCTCCCCTGTGTCCCCTCCAATCGTCCCCTTCCTCTCCCCATCTCCCCTGTGTCCCCTCCAATCGTCCCCTTCCTCTCCCATCTCCCCTGTGTCCCCCTCCAATCGTTCCCTCCATCTCCCCATCTCCACTGTGTCCCCTCCAATCGTCCCCTCCCACTCCCATCTCCCCTGTGTCCCCTCCAATCGTCCCCTTCCTCTCCCCATCTCCCCTGTGTCCCCTCCAATCGTCCCCTTCCTCTCCCCATCTCCCCTGTGTCCCCCTCCAATCGTTCCCTCCATCTCCCCATCTCCACTGTGTCCCCTCCAATCGTCCCCTTCCTCTCCCCATCTCCCCTGTGTCCCCTCCAATCGTCCCCTTTCCTCTCCCCATCTCCCCTGTGTCCCCCCCAATCGTTCCCTCCATCTCCCCCCTCTCCACTGTGTCCCCCTCCATGCGCCCTCCCTCCCTCCATCCCCCTGTGTCCCCCCCCCCAATCGTTCCCTCCCTCTCCCCATCTCACCTGTGTCCCCCTCCAGTCTCCCCATTCCCACTGCGTCCCTCTCCAATCGTCCCTTCCTCTCCCCCATCTCCAATCATACTTGAGCGACATGACTCAGTATGGGGTGCTTAATGGTAAAACCTGTGCTTCAGACTTTATCAGACATGAAGTCCCACAGGGCTCAGTACTAGGCCCCCTCCTATTCTGCATCTTCATCAATGATATACCATTGTCTGTATCAGATAAAAAGGTCACGACAGATTTATTGCTGATCACTCCAAACGAATGGTAATGATCTACAGACAAATAGAAACTTATCTCCTAGAAAGTCTAAACGGTGTGTCAGACTGGTGTCATTCAAACTCAATGGGTCATACACCCAGCAAGAACCAAAACTATGATTATGGCTACCCACCCAAAGCACCAACTGACTCCTCTTTGCCTAAAACTTCAGTTGAACGGCATTTGTATCGAGCAGTTAGATGAGCATCGTATTTTAGGGTTAAGGATAGATAAAGAATTGAAATGGCAATCTCATCTCAATAACGTATGCAAGGTAATCTCAAAACACCTTTTTTCCTGTTATCTCAATTAAAGCACTACGTCAACAGTAATGTGCTTAAACTTTTCTTCAATGCACTCATGATGTCACATATCAATTACGCTTCAACAGTATGGGACGGAAGTAGCGACGTCCACAAAAAAAAGGCTGAATTATCTCCATAGACGTGCTGCAGATCTACTCCATCCAGCTGTATCTCTAACAACAGACGAAAAACTAAAAGCGCTGAACATACTTCTTCTAAGTAAGCAATTTGAATTCAACAAGGCATCATTTATGTTTACAATCTTGACAGATTCTATGTCATGTTATATCAATGCCCTTTTTTACAAAATCAAACAACTTTTCTGGCTCAACGAAATTCCTTCTTCCCTTCTTCGCATTGATCAATACAAAACAAGTCTAGCTTACTCTGGACCATATGTCTGGAACTCACTTCCACCGAATCTACAAAATACGAATACTTTAAAACTTTTTAAGAAACATTTGCATGAACACTTTATGTCTCAGTAATTTAATTATTCTATTAAAATGATGAGCGCCCATTCGCAAAGTCTTCTGTGAACCATACTTTGAATACATCGTCTAAACATTATAGCCTACTCCGTTAAAATTGCTCATCCCCACTCCCACTCTGTCTACTACCCCTTTCTCCTCCCCCTACCTACCATTCTCTCTTCCACACCCTCCTCTGACCTCTCTCTCTCTCTCTCTCTCCTCTCTCTCTCTCTCTCTCTCTCTCTCTCTCTCTCTCTCTCTCTCTCTCTCTCTCTCTGTAGTTTTGTTTGTTTGTTTTATTTGTAAGTTTCCTTTTGTTTCACCATCCCCAGTCTCATAAGTACTTTTGTGAATAGTTTGCTTTCATTGCAGAATTAGATTACAATATTGCTATGTTGAATTATCAGCATGAACGATGTGTGTTGAAATAATGTATGCATAAGAAGGACAGATTGTAAGACTAGGCTTTGGCCTAAAATCTCCATCCTTGCGTATTAAAGATCAATCAATCATCAATCAATCAATCAAATCAATCATCTCCTCTGTGTCCCCCTCCGATCGTCCACTCCTTAATGTCGTCAGGTTTTGTTGCAGGGGGGTTAACAGCTTTTGTGACAATTCCCTCCCCTCTCTCCCCCCCCCCTCCCCTCCCCTTCACACACACACACACACACACACACACACACACACACACACACACACACACACACACACACACACACACACACACACACACACACACACACACATCCTTCATTATTTTTCTGGATCAACTGATTCGCCTCTGTCTTTCAGATCATTGCGGTAGTGATGTAGAGGTGATAGTTCCCCCTGTCGACATATTCCCGTTCACCCCCCTCCTGCTCACCCCCTCCCGACCACATCCTCTTGTTCACCCCCTCCCGTTCAATCCATCCCGTAGACAGGCTTTATGTGACAGGAGGTTTGGTCGATATATACATATACATACATACATACATATATAGAACTGGCCCTCAGCACTTGTGTCTTAAGACGTTATCTTTTTATATTTTACTACTTTTCACAAGAAAATGTAGCTTGTTTTGCTCTTTCATGATTTTCTTTTGCTTCTTAGGTGGCACCTTTAGTTAGTTTTTTGAAAACTCAACAAACATACTATGGTATTGCACACCAGCCTTTTCTCTGGTATAGCATTCTTCTTAAAACCGAAAAGGCAGAGGAGTCAAATTACCACTTTCCGCGGTCACTGAGGAGAAACAATCAGGTTTCGAAATACCGGTATCTGACCAGGAGTTATATGTTAGTGAGCTTTCTCCCCATTGGAGATGGTCTCCCTCTTTGGAGACTATAAGCTTGCTGAAGGTTCATTTTGAGAAGCATATATTTATTCCCCATTCACCCACTCAAGCACATACTGTCAATTAGGCAGAATCATCTACCACTGCAGATATGAAGGCTTACCACCCCCCTATTTCTACAATCTGAGACATAAGAGCAAGCTTTGTTTATAATTATAATATATATATATATATATATATATATATATGTGTGTGTGTGTGTGTGCGCGCGCGCGCGTGCGTGTGTGTGTGTCAAGAGAGAGAAAGAATGCGTATAGATACATAAAAACATACACCCATATACACACACACACATATACATACATGCATACACATACATACGTACGTACATGCATACATACATACATAGAGAGAGATAGTATAGATACACACACACACACACACACACACACACACACACACACACACACACACACACACACGGAAAGAGAGAGGAGGGGGGGTGGTGGAGACAGACATTACACAGCCTGCGACCCCCCTACCTTCCAGACCAACAGAACTGATCAGCCTTTTCCATCACTCCATGAGACACTACGGTCTGTGTCCTTAAGTGCCAGAGACATGTAGGACCTTCACCTCACCGTGCACGGCAACTCCAAGACTTCCTGTCTGTTCCTTTGTCACCTTGGTCTTCAGTGCCACAGAGAGAAGCGTTGTGTCTGGGAGGCTGGTTTCAGAAGGGATAGATATCTGTCACTGCCGTTTTTTAGAACAACGTGAAGAAACTACGAGTGATGAAAACCAGTCGCGGCGCTGGCTTGATGACCATGAAACGTGTTCCAATTGGTAAAGATTTTCTGCGGCTTTGTCATACTCACAGGCCTGATCCTTCGGCCAGGAGGAACCAGCACCAGCGTCGTGACCATCCCTCCCCCCGCCCATCCCCTGATTCCTCAGCCCCTGCTCAGACCTCCCGGCCACTCCAATCGGAGTGCTCATCGCTCGTGTCTGATTAACATAACCCGACAGTGTCGCCCCCTGACAGACAGCTCCAACAAACTTGAAAGGAAAAAACAACCCCGTACTAACTGGGCTCGCCAAGGGAAGCTAATCTCGAGGAAGCTTGACACGGCGGTGAGCATTCACTCCCTTTCTCTTCAGATCATTTTCGGTATCGAGAGAAATCGTCTGCCTGTGTCTGGTCCAGGCCAAGCATGGAATGAAAACACGAATATGCGACACTGTGTGCATGTCTGAGAATCTTAACACGCCCTCGTTTGGGGATTATCGGCAAGGACGGTGAAATTAATAGGGTCAGAGATTGCTTTAGCTCTCGCCGTCTATGGGCGATAAGGACTCCACAAAGCCACGTCCCTTAGAACACACCGAAATTAACAAAACGGGCCAAGAAATGCTGGGGCGTGTGTGTGCTAATGCAACAGATGATCGAGTGATTAGCGAGACCCCTGGTACAGTTAGAGGTACTGCTGGACTGAATATTGTACTTACCTACAGACACACACACACAGACACACACAGAGAAACACACACAGACGCACACACACACACACACACACACACACACACACACACACACACACACACACACACACACACACACACACACACTCACGCACACACATAGATAGAGAGAGACACACACAAGACAACACACACAGACACACACACACACAACACAAGACACACACACACGACGATAATAGATAAGCACTTGAGTGCTTTCTTACATCTAGTCATCGATCTGGGATAAGACAAGTCAACAATACAAAACAAGACAAGGCAAGGACATGTACAAGCATGCAAAAAAACAGTTAAAGTGAAAATTACGACAATAATAGATAAAGACTTGACGTGTAAAAGTTAACATCTACCATCGATCTGGGTCTCCAGGACACAAAGTTGATGCAAAATAAGACCACAGGCAATACCTTGTACCGCACCAGGACACAAAGGTGACGTGTAAAAGTCCAACAACCCACAAATTGACCAAACCAGGACACAAAGGTGACGGCTAGAATCCAGAGAGAGGGAAAGACCGAGAGAGACCCAAAGGTGACGGCACACACACACACACACACACACACCACACACACACACCTTGACCGTACCCCCCCCCCCCCCCCCCCCCCCACCGTCCCACAACACACACAACACACACACACACACACACACACAACAGGTACACACACAACACACACACACACCGTCACACACACACACACACACACACACACACACACACACCACACCTTGACACCACACACAAGAAGGCCGACGGCTGTAATATTGCGCTGATGCCACACCTTGACCGTCAGACGATGTGGCTGTAAAAGTCCCACAACCCACACCTTGAACATGGAACGGGACCCATGGGAAAAAAGTCCACACAACCCACACCTTGACCGTCTCCAGGACAGAAAGGTGACGGCTGTAAAAGTCCACACAACCCACACCTTGACCGTCTCCAGGACACAAAGGTGACGGCTGTAAAAGTCCACACAACCCACCCTTGACCGTCTCCAGGACACAAAGGTGACGGCTGTAAAAGTCCACACAACCCACCCCTTGACCGTCTCCAGGACACAAAGGTGACGGCTGTGAGTTCCTCGTACAACCGATGACCATAAAACCTGCATACAGCCCTGAAACAGCATTGTCATCATGTCCTAAAAACACAAAATGACCATCATTGACATAAAACCTGCATACAGCCTGAAACAGCATAGCCATTATGTCCTAAAAAAAACACAGGTCACCATGGCAGACGGAGGTAACCGTACCAGGAAAAGCAAACAGGGGGAGACCTGTCACAGACACCAGTAACAGGGGGAGACCTGTCACAGACACCAGTAACAGGGGGAGACCTGTCACAGACACCAGCAACAAGGGGAGACCTGTCACAGACACCAGTAACAGGGGGAGACCTGTCACAGACACCAGTAACAGGGGGAGACCTGTCACAGACACCAGTAACAGGGGGAGACCTGTCACAGACACCAGCAACAAGGGGAGACCTGTCACAGACACCAGCAAACAGGGGGAGACCTGTCACAGACACCAGTAACAGGGGGAGACCTGTCACAGACACCAGTAACAGGGGGAGTCAGACCTGTCACAGACACCAGCAACAGGGGGGAGACCTGTCACAGACACCAGTAACAGGGGGAGACCTGTCACAGACACCAGTAACAGGGGGAGACCTGTCACAGACACACCAGTAACAGGGGGAGAGACTTGTCACAGACCTGTCACCAGCAACAGTGGGAGACCTGTCACAGACACCAGTAACAGGGGGAGACCTGTCACAGACACCAGTAACAGGGGGAGACCTGTCACAGACACCAGTAACAGGGGGGACCTGTCACAGACACCAGTAACAGGGGGAGACCTGTCACAGACACCAGAACATCACGTGACGATAGACAGCAAAGATAGCTGTTTTTCAGCAGGACGCAGGTTTCGAACTCAAAACCTTAGACTTCGAACTCGGGGACTTAACCACTGAGCCTCATAGGTAGGACAGAGAAAAGTCCTCTTTTTTGTCTTATTTTTCCTTTTGGGGGGGGGGGTGGGGGGGGGGGGGGGTGGATGGTGGGGGGAATGGGGGTGGGTAGGGGTGCCGGGGGTGGAACTCGTCACCTTGGTAATGGGGATTCCATTCTTTAAGTTTAGTGTCCTCAGTTTTATCTAGTGAACGGAAAGAATGCGCATGTTTAGTGTCCTCAGTTTTATCTCCAAGTGAACGGAAAGATAATGCGCGTATTTAATGTCCTCGTCTTGTTGACGGAAGGAGTCGAATGCTGCGAGACGCACATTCACACATGCTCAAATATCAGCTACGCATCATACACGCTGACAGAGAGAGAGAGAGAGAGGACGAGAGAGAGGAGAGAGAGAGAGAGAGAGAGAGGGAGAGAGAGAGAGAGAGAGAGAGAGAGAGAGCTCTCACTCCCTCACACACACAGACACACTCACTCGCTCACTCACTTGAGGAGTCCAGAACAACTACAAAAATATTAGATAGGAACCAGAGAAAAAAAAAAAAAAAGACAGACAACAATTACAAACAAACAAACAAGGGAAACACCTCAGTCTGCTTCCCTGGCTTGGAAGCCTCCCCTTTCAAACCCACCACGACGCCATCCGCCCCTGCCGCTGCTTCCTTCAAGGGCAATAATTTGGGCTGTTCTTCCGGTTTGTTGCGCGCGCCACGATTACACTGACGTGTGCGAGTAGTTGCGGGAGGGGGGGGGGGGAAGGGGGATGAAGGGGGGGGGGGACGGGGGGAGGGGAAAGTGGGGGAGGGCCTTATCAATGTGGAGAGATGAAAAAAGCATGAGGAGAGTGAAGGTGTTAAGGTGACGGGGGGAGGGGGGGGGGGGGCCTTATAAATGTGAAGAGATGAAAAAGGTCGTAATCAGGAGAGTGAGGGGGAGGGGGGAAAGGGGGGTACCAAGGAAAAGAGAGGTGTGGGGGGGGGGGGGAGTAGGTATGATGAATGAGAAAGCGGAAAGGTGGAAGGTAGTGAAATGGAAGGGGGGTGATTTGTAGGTATGAGGGGCTAAGAAGGGGGTGAGTTGGAGAGAGAGAGAGGGGAGGGTGTTTTGTAAAGTGTGAGGGATAAGGAGGGGGGTAAGGTGTAGGGAGGGGGTAGGGGTAAGGGATGAAAAGAGAGTAACTAGGAGAGAAGGGGAGGGAGAATTTGTGTCGATAGGGGATGAGAAGGGGGAGGGGGGGTCGTGGTAAAGGATGAGAATGGGGAATGTAGTAGGAGGGGAGGATGAGGAGGATGGGGTATGTAGTAGGAAGGAGAGGGTGGTTTGTAGATGAGAGGCCTGAGAATGGGGAATGTAGTAGGAACGGGAGGGACGAGAATGGGGAAAGTAGTAGGAACGGGAGGGAGAGAATGGGGAATGTAGTAGGAAGGGGAGGGGGATGAGAATGGGGAATGTAGTAGGAACAGGAGGGATGAGAATGGGAAATGTAGTAGGAAGGGGAGGGATGAGAATGGAGAAAGTAGTAGGAACGGGAGGGGGATGAGAATGGAGAATGTAGTAGGAAGGGGAGGGATGAGAATGGAGAATGTAGTAGGAACAGGGAGGGATGAGAATGGGAAATGTAGTAGGAAGGGGAGGGATGAGAATGGAGAATGTAGTAGGAAGGGGAGGGATGAGAATGGGAAATGTAGTAGGAAGAGGAGGGATGAGAAATGGGGAATGTAGTAGGAACAGGAGGGATGAGAATGGGGAATGTAGTAGGAAGGGGAGGGATGAGAATGGAGAATGTAGTAGGAACAGGAGGGATGAGAATGGGAAATGTAGTAGGAACAGGAGGGATGAGAATGGGGAATGTAGTAGGAAGGGGAGGATGAGAATGGGGAATGTAGTAGGAACAGGAGGGATGAGAATGGAGAATGTAGTAGGAACAGGAGGGATGAGAATGGGAAATGTAGTAGGAAGGGGAGGGATGAGAATGGAGAATGTAGTAGGAACGGGAGGGATGAGAATGGAGAATGTAGTAGGAACGGGAGGGATGAGAATGGAGAATGTAGTAGGAACAGGAGGGATGAGAATGGAGAATGTAGTAGGAAGGGGAGGGATGAGAATGGAGAATGTAGTAGGAACAGGAGGGATGAGAATGGGAAATGTAGTAGGAAGGGGAGGGATGAGAATGGAGAATGTAGTAGGAAGGGGAGGGATGAGAATGGGAAATGTAGTAGGAAGAGGAGGGATGAGAATGGGGGAATGTAGTAGGAACAGGGAGGGATGAGAATGGAGAATGTAGTAGGAACAGGAGGGATGAGAATGGGAAATGTAGTAGGAAGGGGAGGGATGAGAATGGAGAATGTAGTAGGAACGGGAGGGATGAGAATGGAGAATGTAGTAGGAACAGGAGGGATGAGAATGGGAAATGTAGTAGGAAGGGGAGGGATGAGAATGGAGAATGTAGTAGGAACAGGAGGGATGAGAATGGGGAATGTAGTAGGAACGGGAGGGATGAGAATGGAGAATGTAGTAGGAACAGGAGGGATGAGAATGGGAAATGTAGTAGGAAGGGGAGGATGAGAATAGGGAATGTAGCAGGAACGGGAGGGATGGTTTGTAGATGAGAGAGTTATACAACGAGGTATGCAATAGGAAGGCGAGGGGTGGTTTGTAGGTGTGAAATATGAGAAGGGGGTATGTCGTGGAAAGGGAAGGGATAAGAATGGGGTATGGTATGTAGAGTAGGAAGAGGAGGGATGATTTGTAGGTGTGAGGGATGAAAACAGGGTATGCATTAGGAAGGGGGGGGGGTTTTGTAGGTGTGAGGGATTATAAGGGGTATATAGTAGGAAGGAGATGGATGATGATATGTAGGTGTGACGGATTAGAAGGGGGTATGTAGTAGGAACGGGAGGGGATGGTTTGTAGGTGTGAGGGATCAGAAGGGGGGGTTTTTGTAGGTGTGAGGGATCAGAAGGGGTATATAGTAGAAAGGGGAGGGATGATTTGTAGGTGTGAGGGATTAGATGGGGGTATGCAGCAGGAAGGGGAGGGATGGTTTGTAGATGTGAGGAATGAGAAGGTATGTAGTAGGAAGGGAGGGGGTGGTTTGTAGGTGTGAGGGATGACATGGGGTATGTAGTAGTAGGAAGGGGAGGGATGGTTTGTAGGTGTGAGGGATAAGAAAAGGTTATGTAGTAGGAAGGGGTGGGATAGTTTTAGGTGTGAGGGATGACAATGGGTATATAGTAGGAAGGGGACGGATGCTTTGTAGGTGTGAGGGATGAGAGAGGGTGATAAGAAGAGAGGGAGGGTAGGTAGTGCTTTTATGTAAGGGATGGAAAATGTGAGGAGAGAGGGGTGTGTGATTTACAGATGTGAGGGTAATTAGGACAGAGTGAGGGTGGTGATTTATAGGACAGAGTGAGGGTGGTAATTTATAGGTATGAGGTAAGAGAAGGGGTATTAGGACAGAGGGGAGGGTGGCGATTTATAGGAGAGAGGGAAAGGTGGTAATTTATAGGTTATGAGGGTATGAGGTAAGAGAAGGGGTAATAAGGACAGAGGGAGGGTGGTGATTTATAGGACAGAGGGAGGGTGGTGATTTATAGGTATGAGGTAAGAGAAGGAGTAATTAGGACAGAGGGAGGGTGGTGATTTATAGGACAGAGGGAGGGTGGCGATTTATAGGAGAGAGGGGAAAGGTGGTAATTTATAGGTATGAGGTAAGAGAAGGGGTAATAAGGACAGAGGGAGGGTGGTGATTTATAGGACAGAGGGAGGGTGGTGATTATAGGTATGAGGTAAGAGAAGGAGTAATTAGGACAGAGGGAGGGTGGTGATTTATAGGACAGAGGGAGGGTGGTGATTTATAGGTATGAGGTATGAGAAGGGGTAATTAGGACAGAGGGAGGGTGGTGATTTATTGGACGGGGGGAGGGTGGTGATTTATAGGACAGAGGGAGGGTGGTTGATATAGCTGTTAGGATGAGAAGAGGACATGTAGGAGAGAGACATGGACGTGGTTTGGGGAGTTGAGGGATGAGTGGGAAGTGCATCGGAGAGAGCGGTGGGAAGCTTAGTTAGTGTGAGGGGTGGGAAGTGGAAGTGAAGGAGAGGAGGGTGGTTAGAGGCGGAAGGGACTAAGGGATGGCTAGTAGAGAGGAGATGGGGGTGGTTTGAAGGTGTAGGCAAAAGGCGTGACTTGGGGAGAGGTGGGGGTGGAGGTGTCAGGAAGAAGGAGAGACTTGAAGAGAAAGGAGGGGGGGGGGGGTGGGTTGGAGGCATGAGGGATGAGGAGGGGGGTCTGGGAGAGAAGGAGGGGGTTTGCAGGTGTAACGGTGAGAAAGCCCCGGGACAGGGGGAGATGGGAAGGGTGGTGTGAGGTGTGAGAAATGAAAAGGGGGTGTGGGTTGGAGTAGTGTTTATGAATCAGATAGGGTTAGCGGAGAGAGAGAGAGAGAGAGAGAGAGAGAGAGAGAGAGAGAGAGAGGAGAGAGAGAGAGAGAGAGAGAGAGAGAGAGAGAGAGAACCAACATTTTAATGAGGTACCTGGATAAACTGAAAGCTTGTTTTCATCATACCCTCATAAGAAAAGAAAGGGGGGAAAAAAGAAAAAGAAACAAGGCAAAACTATTCAGATTGACAATTATTAGGTGACACACACATGAACAGAGAGAGAGAGAGAGAGAGAGAGGAGAGAGACAGACAGAGACAGAGACAGACAGACAGACAGACAGACAGACAGACAGAAAGAGAGAGAGAGAGAGAGAGAGAGAGAGAGAGAGAGACAGACAGACAGACAGACAGACAGACTGAAACAGAGAGAGAGAGAGAGAGAGAGAGAGAGAGAGAGAGAGAGAGATGTGGGAATGGGGGGTGGCAGACAGACACAAAGACAAAGACAGAGAGAGAGACGCGGAGGCAGGACTATGTAGTCGGGGAGGAAGGGGGAAGGGAAGGTGGAGTAGGGTTGGGGATGGGGGGTAGGGGTGGGGGGGCGTGGGGACCGGGGATGGCGGGGTTGTGACGGTAAGTACGAGGCTGTGGGGGGTGGGGGGTGGGGTTTGCGGGGGGGACGGGGGGGGGGGGGGGGGGGGGGGGGGGAGGGGGCTTTGTGGCCGTGACAGGAGTCAGGCAGGCGACAGACTGTGGGCTGTGTCAGGTTACCTCCCGCTCTAAGCCTCCCTCCTTTCCCCTGCCTCTGCCCTGTCTTCCACCCTGTCCTGTCTGTTTGTCCCCTGTCTTCCACTCTGTCCTGTCTGTTTCTCCCCTGTCTTCCACTCTGTCTTGTCTGTTTCTGCCCTGTCTTCCACTCTGTCCTGTCTGTTTCTGCCCTGTCTTACACCCTATCCTGTTTCTGTTTTTGCCCTGTCTTGTCTGTCCCTGTCCTGTCTGTTTCTCCACTGTCTTCAACCCTGTGCTGTTTGTGTCCTGTCTGTCTCTGTCCTTCCCATCTATCTACAGACATAGAGAGAGAGAAGAGAGAGAGAGAGAGAGAGAGAGAGAGAGAGAGGATGACAGAGACAGAGAGAGACAGAGAGAGAGTGAGAGAGAGAGAGAGAGAAAACTATTCCCAGTGCCTCATGCTTCCTCTCTCTCTCTCTCTCTCTCTCTATCTCTCTCTACTCTCTCTCTCTCTCTCTCTCTCTCTCTGCCTTCTTTCGAATGTGGATGTGCGTGGGACTACGTATTGTGTGAATGGTATCTCCATTTTACACCTATTTATTCAATAAAATATCTCTCTCTTCTCTCTCTCTCTCTCTCCTATCTCTCGCTCTCTATCTCTCTCTCTCTCTCTCTGCGTTATCAGATACGCACAACCATAAACAGTCATTTTTCAACAACGAAAAAAAAATACAAAAAAACCAAACAGAACTGAGCAAATATATTTGGAGACTTAATTAAAGACAAAAACATAAACTAAACACACTCATGGAAAATCATAAAAAGGACATCACCATACAATAACATTCAAAAAAGATGCAACCTATGTTCAACAGAAAAAATGGTGTAATACTATGCAAACCATACTAGCAACTCTAAATACTAAAGTAGAAATAGTAACAACTGCAGGCACAAATGGAAATCGTTGTCAGCAAACGCACCTGAACTGTAAACAACCTGAAAACCGAACAACACATGCAGCCAATCCGCACGTGCAAACAGCGAATCGGGCCATATAACACCGGCAGTAGGCGAGGCGACCCAAAACCACCTGAGGAGGAGCGAGAGCGCTCGAAACAGACCTGTTGATTTTGAAAACTTCCTTTTATCAGCCTATTTTTAA
>JADBJO010003155.1:197500-207500 GCA_016801955.1 Conus betulinus | reverse complement strand
CACGCACGCACGCACGCACGCATGCACAGAGAGAGAGAGAGAGGGAGGGAGCGAGAGAGGAGAGGGGGGGGGGGGTTACGCATATACTCGTGCTGGCATAGTAACAACAATAAACTTTAATCTTTAACTTTAACTTTAAAACTTCAAAACTAAAATGACTTTAACCATCTAAGCAGAAGTATGGCTGTCACTTACAATCAATCACCTTGACAGACCAAGGTTTATAGTCACATCATCTTGCACGCAGTCAGACTGCTTATTCTCCAATCCAGCAGAATTGCCAGTACTGCAAGAACAAGTCCAAGTCCTCTTATTTATGGGGGAAATTGTATTTCGTCTATGAGAAACCTCAGTGTAACTTCACCAGCACAAATCAAAAATCCTCTTATCTGCGGAAAGAATTCGTATTTTTTCCCATCTGTGTTTTTCCAAGGCCAAAAAGTGAAATTATCATATCTATGGAAAATTAGTATTTCCTCAAAGGGGAACTTCAACTGGAATGTTCACAGGGTCGGATCCTCATCTATAGTGAGACATTTTCTATCCTTAAGAGGAGAAAACTGCTATTCGGCTTATAGTAAACAAGATCAACAGTCAACTGGAGGATCTCGATGTAGGCTACACCGAAGGCCCCTTGTAGTTTCTCCTGGAGGAAACACTAATTCTTTCATCAATATGAGGATTTTGGTTTTCTCCCAGGATAAACGTGATGTTTCAATAATGACTTCATTTAAAAAATTTTCACGTCAATCCTAAGAGTTTGAATTTGTCCGAGGACATACTCCGATTTTTTTTTGGCAATTCTGCAGGAGAAATAGATAGATAGCAATAGATAGATAGACAGACAGATAGATAGATAGATATAGATAGATAGATAGATAGATAGATAGATAGATAGATAGATAGATAGATAGATAGATTAAATGTTTTTAGTTTTTCAGCAACTTGTTTTTACTCTCCACACATTCGGCTTGTTTTATTTACTATGTTACGCTGGCTAATTTGGGGGTGGTGTTGGATTCTTTTTTGAACCCTTTGGTGGTGAGCACACCACAGAATTACGGACTGTGGTGTGTCTCTATATTTGACGCCAAGAGCACAGACACAATCAGCCGTGTCTCCCAGATGAGTCCGATCCAGCGGACGAAAGGCCTAGGAGCAGGCAATACATATAGATCTGCCTTCAGAAGGGACTGCGATGGCTCCTGCATACAGCTAGTGAAGTATTTTCATATTTGTAATATTTATTTTCCCATTTTCTTCATCTTCATTCTTTTTTAATCTTTGCCAAGCTATTACTATAATGATTGAAGAATTTTTTTTCCAAATACACTTTTATTTTCCATTCAAGTTTCTCGACACATATACTTTAAATATTTCACAATTGAGAAGATCAAGGAAAATATAACTAAACTCAGGACAGAATAAAGGACATAGCAACAGACACAATTCATAACAGACATACACACACAAAAGAAAAAGTATGAATAACTACCAGCCATTCCCATGAAAAAAATATGTCATTCATATATTGATGGTATCCTAGAGTATCAAGAATTGATTTTTAATGAATACGCAGACATTATGATTATATACTTTTAACTGGCTTGGGGGGGGGGGGGGGGGGGAGTTGTTTTATTTCGTTTTGTTCTTTTGTGTTTACGTTTCTTACTTTCAATTAATTCTTTATAATTATGCCAGTCAGTGTCAAACTGTTAAGGTTAACATGTTAAGGTTAACATGACTTGAACCTGTACTTTTAATAATCTATTGAACACATTTGCATGAGGGAAGTCATTTTTCAATTTACATTTTTAAATATAGGATTTAGCAAACAACAGGATAAAGTTTAACACTCTGTCAGATTTAAAATCTGTGTCGTGTCCAAACAGTACCATTTTTTTCGTTTTAAAAATGATTGAAGAATTATTAATCTGCAGTTGTGTTCCCCTCTACTTAATTGTTCAGTATATATATATATATATATATATATATATATATATATATATATATATATATATATATATATATATATATATACTCTCGTTGTCAAGAAAATAATCAATTTGCCATTACCCTGAGAGAAAAAAAAAATGATTTGGAAGTTTTAATACCAGCAGTGTACCATAGATTTGCCCCCGACTGTGAGGGGGGGTGCTACCCCATGTTGGCTGTCTACAGCCTCATTCTCCGGGGGATTTGTGATGGCGGGGGACTGGCTTGATTGATGCCGTGTCACGATCCTTCCGACTATTAAACGATTATAATTTATTGGCTGTTGAACCGACGAAAGTGAGGGTTGATGTATTATGATAAACAACCTCGAGCTCTTTGTTGTCTAAATGCAGTCTGTGTACGTTGGCCTGATCAGAAGTAATCTCCCCTGATACGGAAACCACATGGGGTCTCTTCAGCTGAGGAGTTGTCTCCCATGGTGCCTTAGCGCCAATCCCAGGAGGCATTGTCGTCCCGATGTTATCACTCAGGGAAATCTCCGCCGGTTGGCCAGTAATAGACCGTCAGTAAGGAAACCGCTTTTGCCCCAGACACTTGTAATGCACTTCTCTGCGGGACAAATAATAATTCAACTGAAAGGTATCAGCACAACGAAGAATATTTATGACAGGTTCAAAGGTAAGACGAGTCATTAATTTAATGGACAGAAGAGCCATCAACACCATCAAAAAGGGCACTGTCATTGTTACATTCCATAAGAAACCCAGACAATTCCAGTCTCCTTTAGGAGGTGTCAGAGCGTTCAGACCAGCGCATAGTGTGACTGACATCTGGACAGACACTGACCACAGCTTTCCTTCAAAGGCCGGAAGGGACATGGACAGAGCATAGTGTGACTGAATCATCACTGGACAGACGCTGACCACAGCTTGTCTTCAAAGGCCGCTAGGGGAATCACTGGACAGACGCATAGTGTGAAAGGCCGTGAGGGACATGGACATCACTGACTGACAGACAGACACTGACCACAGCTTTCCTTCAAAGGCCGCTAGGGACATGGATGGCACTGACCTGAACGCCAAGCTGACCACAGCTTTCCGGGTGAAACTGGACATGACAGATGTGTCACGAACTGCACCTTGTCTCCGATGGAGAGTGACCAGTCCAACATGGAAAAGCCTGGCAAACGTAACAGCTAGCTACTGTGCCTTCTCCTGTGCCTTCTACTGTGTCTTCTACTGTGCCTTCTACTTTGTCTTCTACTGTGCCTTCTCCTGTGCCTTCTACTGTGCGTTCTACTGTGTCTTCTCCTGTGCCTTCTGTGGCTTCTTCTACTGTGCCTTCTTCTGTGCCTTCTACTGTGCCTTCTCCTGTGCCTTCTATCGTGCCTTCTCCTGTGCTTCTCCTGTGCCTTCTCCTGTGGCTTCTCCTGTGGCCTTCTCCTGTGGCTTCTACTGTGGCCTTCTCCTGTGCCTTCTGTGCCTTCTACTGTGCCTTCTACTGTGCCTTCTCCTGTGCCTTCTACTGTGCATTCTCCTGTGCCTTCTACTGTGCCTTCTGGTCAAAAATGACGTGGTGTCTGTGTTGCTCACTCACTGTGATCATCACCAGTCCTTCAGAGAAGACAATATAAAAAAAAGTGATCATCACTAGTCCTTCAGAGAAGACAATATAAAAACACTGTGATCATCACTAGTCCTTCAGAGGGACTATATAAAGAACAAACATTGTCATCATTGGAAATCTTCCAGAGAGGACAACACAAAATAACAAACGTCTTGTCTTTTATATCAGTTACGTTTTTCTTTTTTGTTTCTTTTTCCTTTTCAAGACCTCAAAGCGAACGCGTCGGCTTCTCTCTCTCTCTCTCTCTCTCTCTCTCTCTCTCTCTCTCTCTCTCTCTCTCTCTCTCTCTCTCTCACACACACACACACACACACACACACACACACACACACACACACACACACACACACACAGCTAGGCAGACAGGCAGGCACGTACGCAGACGGACAGATTGTGTGGTTGCAGACTGATGAACATGGAGCAGACACAACGAAAAGTGAGTGGATAGAGAGACAGAGAGAAAGGAGTGACCGACGGGAGGACCCCAAATTCCCCATGGATCAACATACTGACAGACAGACAGACAGACAGACAGACAGACACACGTATCGTCTACACGTATCAATTTCCGATTATTTCTGTAACTCTGTGTGTATTCTCCGATTGTTGACGATAATTTTGATCAAAATGGCTTAATCGTATAATGATTTTTTTTTTTTTCCGAATAACGATCGCTTAATTCTAATAGTAATTGCTTAAAAATTCTAATAATATCAGCTTAATTCTAATAGCAAATGATTGTTGAAATAATCCCAATAAACCTAATATTAATAGCTTAATTCTGATAACAATTGATTGTAAATAACCACAATAAACAGTAGCTGCTGCAGTTGCACGGCTGATGTTAAGCATTGTTGTGGTGATTTTGGATTTGAATTCATACACACTGGGTAAACACCGTGTGCCGTGTCAGTTTCTGGTGGTGTCTATCATTTTGTGTGTAATCTGGAACTGTTGTCTGGCAGCATCATATTACATCATATGACACGGAAATGAACACAACACACAGCGTGCAGAGTAATGTTTGTTTATTACACTATATGACACAGACAATAGAAACACCACAACACAGTGTGCAGTGTAATAATTGTTTATTACATCATTTGACACATATAGAAAGGACCATGAATCAGAGTGCAGTGTAATACTGGTTTATTACATCATATAACACAGACATTAGAAATGACCACGAAACTGAGTTGCAGTATAATGCTTGTTTAATACATCACATGACACAGACCAGAGAAACAGCAATGCATGCTTAAGACACCATATGACACAGACAACAGAAATGACCACGAATCAGAGTGTAATACTTGTTCAACATGCCATATGAGAGATATAGAAATGTCACGAAACAGAGTGTAGTGTAATAATGCTTGTTTAACACACCATATGACAGAGACAACAGAAACAGTAATGCATGTTTAACACACCATATGACACCGACAACAGAAACAGTAATGCATGTTTAACACACCACATGACACCAACAACAGAAACAGTAATGCCTGTTTAACACACCATATGACACAGACCAGAGAAACAGTAATGCATGTTTAACACACCATATGACACAGACAAACAAGAGACTGTTCGACAAACTTTCGTCTTTAAGTTCTAAGACAATGGACAAAAAAGACGGTTGTAAAATGCACAAAACAGTACCTTTCATATGGCTGGCCAATTCTGCTGCTAAACCTGTGGCCAGTGTGTGTATGGTGCATATGGTGTGGCCAGTGTTGTATTGTACATGGTGTGGCCAGTGTATTGTGTGGCCAGTGTTGTATTGTGCATGGTGTGGCCAGTGTTGTATTGTGCATGGTGTGGCTAGTGTTGTATTATGCATGGTGTGGCCAGTGTATTGTGCATGGTGTGGCCAGTGTTGTATTGTGTACGGTGTGGCCAGTGTTGTATTGTGCATGGTGTGGCCAGTGTTGTATTGTGTATGATAAGGCCAGTGTTGCATTGTGCATGGTATGGCCACTGTTATAGTGTGCATGGTGTTGCCAGTGTTGTATTGTGCATGGTGTGGCCAGTGTTGTATTGTGCATGGTGTAGCCAGTGCTATATTATGTATGGTGTGGCCAGTGTTGTATTATGCATGGTGTGGCCAGTGTTGTATTCTGCATGGTGTGGCCAGTTTTGTATTGTGCACGGTGTGGCCAGTGTTGTATTGTGCACGGTGTGGACTAGTCTTGTGGTGTGATGGTGTGGCCAGTGTTGTATTGTGCATGGTGGTGTGGTCAGTGCTGTATTGCGCATGTGCATGGTGTGGTCAGTGTTGTATTGTGCATGGTGTGGGCCAGCGTTGTGTTGTGCATGGTGTGGCCAGTGTTGTATTGTGCTGGTGCATGGTGTGGCCAGCGTTGTATTGTGCATGGTGTGGCCAGTGTTGTGACTGTGCATGGTGTGGCCAGTGTTGTACTGTGTTGCATGGTGTGGTCAGTGTTGTATTGTGCATAGTGTGGCCAGTGTTGTTGTGCATGGTGTGGCCAGTGTTGTAGTGAACATGGTGTGGCCAGTGTGTGTATTGTGCTTGCTTTTGCCAGTGTTGTGTTGTGCATGGTGTGGCCAGTGTTGTATTCTGCATGATGTGGCCAGTGTTGTATTGTGCAAGGTGTGGCCAGTATTGTATTGTGCATGGTGTGGCCAGTGCTGTATTCTGCATGGTGTGGCCAGTGTTGTATTGTGCATGGTGTGGCCAGTGTTGTATTGTGCATGGTGTGGCCAGTGTTGTATTGTGCTTGGTGTGGACAGTGTTGTGAATGGTGTGGTCAGTGTTGTATTGTACATGGTGTGGCCATTGCTGTATTCTGCATGGTGTGGCCAGTGTTGTATTGTGCATGGTGTGACCAGTGTTGTATTGTGCATGGTACGGCCAGTGTTGTATTGCGTATGGTGTGGCCAGTGTTGTATTGCGTATGGCGTGGCCAGTGTTGTATTGTGCATGTGTGGCCAGTGTTGTGCATGGTGTTGTCAGTGTTGTATTTGGCATGGTGTGGCCAGTGTTTTATTGTGCATGGTGTGGCCAGTGTTTTATTGTGCATGGTGTGGCCAGTGTTGTGCATGGTGTAGCCAGTGTTGTGTTGTGCATGGTATGGCCAGTGTTGTATTGTGCATGGTGTGGCCAGTATTGTATTGTCGCATGGTGTGGCCAGTGTTGTATTGTGCATGATGTGGCCAGTGTTGTATTGTGCATGGTGTGGTCAGTGTTGTATTGTGCATGTGTGGCCAGTGTTGTATTATGCATGGTGTGCCAGTGTTGTATTGTGCATGGTGTGGCCAGTGCTATATTGTGCATGGTGTGGCCAGTGTTGTATTGTGTATGGTGTGGCCCAGTGTTGTGCATGGTGTGGGCCAGTATTGTATTTTGCATGGTGTGGCCAGTCCTGTATTGTGCATGATTAATGTGCGCTCTTTGTGACGTGGTCAGCATTCAGCTGCCTCTTCTGTGTCATGTTTTACATAAACGTCACCTGTCACTCTGTTTAGTGTCTTGATTTGTATTTTGGCTGGTAGTTACGATGAATGAAAATAGAAATCATGAATGACAACGTCTGTTTTCAAGTGAAAGAAAAACGTTTTACGTTTAATAGCTATTTTCACCCGAAAACAGATATTTTATAAAGTGGAATCGCCGAATTTTCACGTGGTTATATCTAACTTCATATTACGATAATTGTTTTGTATTCCGATCATCTCTTTGAAATGGAAAAGTATGGTGTGAAAATAACTTTTGACATGAATGTAAACGTTTCACATGATAGTCAGCTGTCTTCAGAGAAAACGGCTGGCATTCTTTTTTATTCAAAATATAAGCGTGTTTTTTTTCTCTAAAATCAGCAATCATTACAATTTTCTTTATGTAAATTACTAGTATCATGTGAAAATAGTGTGAAATCAGTAATTATGACTTTCTGGGACTAATAGACGCCCATAGTCCTGCAACTCAATGATGTATAGCCGGAGATGACTCTGGGGGATTATTATTGATGGCCGTTCTAGTCAGAGACTCAGAGACTCATTATCTTCGTTCCTTACCCCAGCTTTAAACCCGTCTTGTGTGGGTTAAAAGACCTGTGAAACACGCATCTACCCCCAACCTCCCCCATCCTCCTCTTTCTCCCTACACGCACACGTACCCCTTTACTCTCTAATGCCCCCTCCACCTCTTCCCTCACCTCTTCCCCCAAGAGACAGGAGTTCGGCAGCAGTGGGAGCAGGGGGTGGGGATGGGGAGGGGAGGAGGGGCTGGGAATGGGGAAGGGAGGAGGGGAAGGGTATGGGGGAGGGGAGAAGGGGGTGGGGATGGGGATGGGTGGAGGGTGTGTGAAGATGTAAGGAGCAGGCAGATTTTGCACGTCCTCAAGACGATGAAGATTTTATCGCGAAACTCGATCAGCTGCGTGGAATGCATAGTCCCTGTTCATTAAAGGGACAGGCAAGTGGGGCTGGTCTGTGTGTGGAGACTTGTTTTCACTGACAGGGACGTTAGGGGAGGTAAACGGCGGCTTGTTTGTTGTTGTTGTTCTTGTTTGTTTGTTTCTTTCTTTCTTTGTTTGTTTGTTTTTAGAGAGTCCACTCGACCGTATGGGGCCGTAGTAGGGCTGACATTCCTGAACAAACACAGACTTCTGTCATGAAAAAAAGAAGTAAGCAGACTCTAAAAGCGTTGGGGAGGGCGATGACCCCTGCCAATGAAGCCTGGATCTTCCTTTCGATCCGGATCCGCACCACATATCCACATCTCATATCCGCGCCACATATCCACACCTTATATCCACATCTCATATTCACACCTCATATCCCCACCTATTCACACTTTATATCCACATCTCATATTACACCTCATTTCCACGCCTAATATTCACACTTCATATTCGCACCTCATATCCACGCCTAATATCCACACTTCATATCCACACCTCATATCCACACCTAATATCCACACTTCATATCCGCACCTCATATCCACGCCTAATATCCACACTTCATATCCACATCTCATAACCACGCCTAATATCCACACTTCATATCCACATCTCATAACCACGCCTAATATCCACACTTCATATCCACATCCCATATCCACGCCTAATATCCACACTTCATATCCACATCTCATAACCACGCCTAATATCCACACTTCATGTCCACGCTTAATATCCATAATTCATATCCACACTTCATATCAACACCTCATATCCACGCCTAATATCCACACTTTATATCCACGCCTAATATCCACACTTCATATCCACGCCTAATATCCACACTTCATACCCACATCTCATAACCACGCCTAATATCCACACTTCATATCCACGCCTAATATCCACACTTCATATCCACACCTCATATCCACGTCTAATATCCACACTTCATATCCGCGCCTAATATCCACACTTCATATCCACATCTTATATCCGCACCTCATATCCCCACCTTCTATCCACACCTAATATCCACATCTCATATCCACACCTCACATACGCACTTCATATCCGCACCTCATATTCTCATCTTATATACGCAACTCATATCCGCACCTAATATCTGCACCACATACCCCCACCTCATATTGGCATCTCATATCGGCACTACATATCAGCACCACTTTTCAGCACCACATATCAACACTACATATCAGCAACACATATATCAGCAACATATATCAGCACCACATATCAGCGCCACATATCAGCACCACATGTCAGCACCACATATCAGCACCACATGTCAACAATACATATCAGCACCACATATCAGCACCACATATCAGCACCACATATCAGCACCACATATCAGCAACACATATTAGCAACAATGTATCAGCAACATATATCAGCACCATATATCAGCAACACATATCAGCACCACATATCAGCAACACATATCAGCAACATATAACAGCAACATATATCAGCAACATATATCAGCAACACATATCAGCAACATATATCAGCAACACATATCAGCAACATATAACAGCAACATATATCAGCAACATATATCAGCATCACATATCAACAACACATATCAGTACCACATATCAGCAACATATAACAGCAACATATATCAGCAACATATATAAGCAAGCACACATATCAGCACCACATATCAGCAACATATAACAGCAACATATATCAGCAACATATATCAGCAACACACATCAGCAACATATATCAGCAACACATATCAGCAACATATATCAGCAACACATATCAGTAACATATATCCGCACGAAATTTTGGCGGCGGCTTCGTCCCTAGCTGCCGTTCCATCTGTTCATAGCGTTTTGTGACGATCGCTTTGCCAGCTCTATGACAGACAGACAGACAGACAGACAGAAGGCGGGTACAATATGACCCTAGCTGCCGTTCCATCTTTTCATAGCATAACAGCAACATATATA
>JADBJO010003155.1:167500-190000 GCA_016801955.1 Conus betulinus | reverse complement strand
TGAGGGACTTGCTGTGAAGGGAGGTAAATATTATCAATGAGGAACTTGCTGTGAAGGGGGGTAAATGTTATCAATGAGGAACTTGCTGTGAAGGGAGGTAAATATTATCAGTCTGGGATTTGCTGTGAAGGGAGGTAAATATTATCAAACAGATACTTACTGTGAATGGGGGTAAATATTATCACCGCAGTGTCCATGGCGTGACACGCGGGGCTGGAAGTGTGTGTGTGTGTTGGCTGGGGGCACGGCGGCATGTCCATGATGTGACACGTGGGGCTGGAAGTGTGTGTAGTGCTGGGGGCACGGCAGTGTCCATGGCGTGACACGCGGGGCTGGAAGTGTGTGTAGTGCTGGGGGCACGGCATGTCCATGATGTGACACGTGGGGCTGGAAGTGTGTGTAGTGCTGGGGGCACGGCAGTGTCCGTGGCGTGACACGTGGGGCTGGAAGTGTGTGTGTAGTGCTGGGGGCACGGCATGTCCATGGCGTGACACGTGGGGCTGGAAGTGTGTGTAGTGCTGGGGGCACGGCAGTGTCCATGGCGGAACACGTGGGGCTGGAAGTGTGTGTAGTGCTGGGGGCACGGCAGTGTCCATTGCGGAAACACGTGGGGCTGGAAGTGTGTGTAGTGCTGGGGGCACGGCAGTGTCCATGGCGGAAACACGTGGGGTTGGAAGTGTGTGTAGTGCTGGGGGCACGGCAGTGTCCATGGCGGAACACGTGGGGCTGGAAGTGTGTGTAGTGCTGGGGGGGGGCGGCAGTGTCCATGGCGTGACACGTGGGGCTGGAAGTGTGTGTAGTGCTGGGGACACGGCAGTGTCCATGGCGTGACACGTGGGGCTGGAAGTGGACCTCCAGAGGACGGGGCTCACGGAAGGTGGGCTTAAGACGCAAGCCCAGGACAGAGGTCAGTGCACAACCTCGTGGATGACGTCAGCTCCAGGACAGGTAGCAGGCTGATGGAAACACTGAGAGACAGTGGGAAGAAAGCACGACCAGAGGTTGACTATACACGTTCTTCTGTCTGTAGGCGTCCTTGTCAGCATCTCCTTTCTTTGGCACCGAAGGTTAAGGTGGGAAATAAACGGATCGTCGCTAAAGCAGAGGCGATCTCTCTCTCTCTCTCTCTCTCTCTCTCTCTCTCTCTCTCTCTCTCTCTCTCTCTCTCTCTCTCTCTCTCTCTCTTGTTTCATTTTCAATTTTTACTTATCACTTTACCTTGCCTTCTATCTGTTTAGTCATTTGAGTCATGTTGCGCAAAATTCTGCTGTATTAATTTCATCTACATTTATGCAACACTTGCATACGTGCTGGTATACAATGTACTGCCACATATAAAGAGAGTGATGGTACTGTACGGAATGAATGTTTCCCAATTTCTTGCCTTCGTTCATAGTGTAGATATTGCACCTTGTTTTCTTTATTTAAATGTATGCACATCATTTTTTGTTACAAAATATTCGTTTTCATCTTGTTTGTCTTGATGGAAAAAAAAAAGAAATTTTTGACGAACTGACACATTCACATGTACACACACATACACGCACGCGCTTACTTACTTACTTACTTACTTACTTACACACACACACACACACACACACACACACACACACACACACACACACACACACACACACACACACACACACACACACACACACACGCACACACATACGCACGCACGCACGCACGCACGCACACACACAAAATAACACGATCATTAAAATAGGTAACAGACAGACGGACGCTGTGAACAGACACGCCAGTGGAGACCCCCCTGTCTCAGCACACGGCTGCTGCATCAGGTCTTCACAGAGCAGCTGGTGGCTGAGCCCTGGTGCCGACCCCCCCCCCCCCCCCCCCCCCCCCCCCCACACACACACACACACACCGCCTGACTGCACTGTGACACCCAAGACCTCGCTGACGTCTACACCCTCAGGGCTGGGAAGAGGCTGAAGGGATATGAGGGGGGGGGGGGGGAGGGAGGAAAGGAGTGCAGGGGGGAGGAGGGGGGGGGAGGTGTGGAAGTCTCACAAAGGTGTGGAAGCTGGGAGCCTTGCAGATTAAAAGATCTTCAGATCTCAACCTTGCAGATGATCTTCAGATCTCAACCTTGCAGATTAACATCTTCAGATGTCAACCTTACAGTGAAACCTTCCACGAGAGGCCCTCAAGGAAACACCGTTTTCTTCAACAGTTTTTTTTAATGGCACTTTGTGTTCAAGTTCATTAGGGTAATCCCCAACAGAGCCCTTCCTTTCTTTCAAGACTTGTTTTCATGAAACACTTCTTTCTCTGTCTGTCCTCGATTTACCTTGAAACACAGACTCCCTACCTTATGGAGTTTTTTTCCTTTCCTTTCTTCTGTGTTTTTTTTTATATTACTCTTGTCATCTTTTGTCTATACTGACCTTCTCATAGAAACTATTTCTTTAAGAAATTTCGTTTTAGGGAAATGATTTCTCTGTGTCTGTGGTAGACTCACCTGCTAAAGGACTCCCTCCATTGAAAATTTTTTAATGAAACACTTTTCCTCTCAGCCTATATGAGATTTGCTCACCACCAACCCCCCCCCCCCCCCCCCCCCCCCCATCCGCCGCACTTTTTTTTTATTTTTGATTTTTACTTTATCAATCGTTTTGCTTCTACACGCATTCTACATTTTCCTGCCAACAAAGACAACAATTTCTTCTTAAAAACCTTTTTGTGGATCATTTTGATTTCTGCATAAACTGGTTCGGCTCCCAATGAAGACTTTCTTTTTCACTTGTTTTCCTTGCCTATACCTTACTCATTAATTCCTTGCCCAGTATTTCCTTGCCTATACCTTTACCAGTATTTCCTTGCCTATCTTCCTTATTTCCTTGCCTATATCTTATCCCAGTATTTCCTTGCCTATATCTTATCCCAGTATTTCCCTTGCCTGTATCTTATCCCAGTATTTCCTTGCCTATAACTTATCCCAGTATTTCCTTGCCTATACCTTTACCAGTATTTCCTTGCCTATACCTTACCCTAGTATTTCCTTGCCTATACCTTATCCCAGTATTTCCTTGCCTACACCTTACCCCAATATTTACCTTACCTCAGTATTTTCTTGCCTATACCTTACCTCAGTATTTCCTTGCCAATACCTTACCCCAGTATTTCCTTGCCAATACCTTATTCCAGTATTTCCTTGCCTTTATCTTATCCCAGTATTTCCTTGCCCATACCTTGCCCTAGTATTCCCTTGCCTATACCTCACCTAGTATTTCCTATACATTATCCCACTATTTCCTTTCCTGTATCTTATCCCAATATTGCTTGCCTATACATTATCTCAATATTTGCTTGCCTATACATTATCTCAATATTTGCTTGCCTATACCTTATCGCCATATTTCCTTGCCTATACCTTATCTCAGTTTCCTTGCCCATACCTTATCCCAATATTTCCTTGCCTACAACTTTTCCCAAAATATTTGTCTATACCTGATCCCATCATTTCCTTGCCTGCACCCTATACCAGTATTTGCTTGCCTGTACATTATCCTAACATTTCCTTGCGTATACCTTATCCCAATATTTCCTTGCCTGTACCCTATCCCTATCTTTCTTTGCCTATACCTTATCTTAATATTTTCCCTGCCTGTACTAGATATATCCCAATATCAAAGATAAAAACAAAGAACCAACAATGTTAACAATTACATCAACGTAACCACCAAAAAGAAAAGCAGTGTTAACACAATGAGTAACCATGTGAATAGAACAATTACATCAACATAACCACCAAAAAGAAAAGCAGTGTAAACACAATTAGTAACCATGTGAATAGAACAATTACATCACCAAAACGTAAAGCAGTGTAAACACAATGAGTAACTATGTGGCTAGAACGATTACACGAACATAACCACCAAAAAGAAAAGCAGTGTAAACGCAATGAGTAACCATGTGAATAGAACAATTACATCATCAAAACGAAAAGCAGTGTAAACACAATGAGTAACCATGTGGATAGAACAATTACATCAACATAACCACCAAAAAGAAAAGCAGTGTGAACACAATGAGTCACTGATCGTAGACTGATGGCTTGCGTGGAGTACAGGTCAACGTGACACAGAATAACCAGAATTTGATGGGTTGTTTCCCCTAAGGTTCTTGATTATAGAAAAAAGAAAAGAAAAGAAAAAGCCTGCAAAAGATAACCAACAGGCCTGATAATCTGATGAGTATATCATCCCACACTGAAATGTAATGAAAGAAGCGCTACAATCCATGGTGATGTATAGTGAGGAGATATTAATGAGAAAGGTTATGACACACCGAAGGCACTATCAATGACGCCAACGGAAAAAGACAGAAAGTCTCAAATTCACTCCTCTGTTTCCGGTCACGTGTTCTTTATGTGTTTATTTTACTTCGGCTCGTTCTCCACTGAAAAGGTTGTAAAGGTTGGTGGTTATAGCTGATTTAGAACAAACATACAAACAAATGTGGGTTAGGCCTTTTGAGACAAAAATGTGACCATAGGAGGAGGGTAGGGGTGGGTCAGGAGTGGGTGAGAAAGGGTGTGTGGGAGAGGGCGCTAGATGGCGAGGTGTGGAACTATCAAGAAGGTGTTGGGAGCGAGGGGGGAAGCAGGGGCAGGTGACTCGGAAAACAGGGTGTCTGCTGCTCCATGACTAAACGACCTGATGGTAACCTCTCTTTGTGGTTACGGCCGAAGGTAAATGGTGTTCTGACCGGGCTTTTAGTGCCGACTCCCTCTCCGTCTGATCTGAGAGACTCCAAGTTGTGGAGGTAGGGGGAGGGGGAGGGGGGGGGGGGTGCTTTCTACGGCCTTTTATTTAATAACTAGGAGACAGAAGGTGGTAAGGCTGGGAGAGAGAGAGAGAGAGAGAGAGAGAGAGAGAGAGAGAGAGAGAGAGAGAGAGAGAGGTCAAATCAGTCTGGTCGTATATTATGCCTCGGTGTGTGTGGCATGAGTAAATCATGTCCCGTGGAGGGCTTTAGTGCCAGTAAACTGCCCATAGGTTTCCAGAAAGTCCCTGTCTACTGTGCCATTCTGTCTACGTGAACTGGGAGGAAGATTCAGATCGACTGTCTGCGGTGTGTGTGTGTGGCTGGGGGGGGGGGGGGGGGGGGGGGGGGGGGGGGGGGGGTGGGAGGGGGCTGTTTTTTCTCTGTCAGTCCTTTAGTGTTTGTTTCTGTCTTTCTGGGTTCCCGTGCATTGTGTTTCCAAATCTACACATTATGCATACATTACACATTAGACATACATTATACATTAGACATACATTACACATTATACATATATTACACATTAGACATACATTACACATTATACATACATGTTACATTATACAGACATTACACATTATACATACATTACACATCATACATACATTACACATTATATATATACATTGCACATTATACATACATTACACATTATACATACATTACATGTTATACATACATTACACATTATACACACATTCATTGAGGTTCCTGTGGCTTCCAGCCCCATATACCACTGTGCTGGCATATTACTGAATGGTCCTTCACTTGTCTTGTTTCCATAGCCTCCTGTTCCCCGTATTGACCGATTGCTACAAACACAGCTCTGTATTAAGATCACTTGATGTACCCACACACTGATACTATCATTGCTTCCAGTTTCCGCATTAGCATGGTCTTACAGTTCTTTGGCGTTATGCTGCAGCCTCATTGTATTCCCACAGCTCTACGCTGCAACCTTCTCGTGTCCCACAGCTCTATGTTGCTACCTTCTCGTGTTCCCACAGCTCTATGTTGCTACCTTCTCGTGTTCCCACAGCTCTATGTTGCTACCTTCTCGTGTTCCCACTGCTCTATATTGCTACCTTCTCGTGTTCCCACAGCTCTATACTGCAAACTTCTTGTCTTCCCACAGCTCTTTGTTGCTACCTTCTCGTGTTCCCACAGCTCTATGTTGCTACCTTCTCGTGTTCTAACAGCTCTATGTTGCTGCATCGGTATGGTCCCACAGCTCTATGTTCTACCTTCTCGTGTTCCCACAGCTCTATGTTGCTGCATCAGTATGGTCCCACAGCTTTATGTTGCTACCTTCTCGTGTTCCCACAGCTCTATGTTGATACTTTCTCGTGTTTCCACAGCTCTATGTTGCTACCTTCTCGTGTTCCCACAGCTCTATATTGCTAACTTCGTGTGTTCCCACAGTTCTATGTCACTACCTCGTCACATTTCGACAGTTCTAAGTTGCTACCTCTTGATATTTCCACAGCTCTATGTTGCTACCTCTTCATATTTCTATAGTTCTATGTTGCTACATCTTCCTATTTCCACACCTCTATGTTGCTACCTCTTCTTATTATTTCCACAGATCTATGTTGCTACCTCTTTATATTTTTACAGCTCTATAATACTACCTCTTTATATTTCGACAGTTCTAGGTTGCTACCTCTTCATATTTCCATGCCTCTAAGATGCTACCTCTTCATATTTCCACACCTCTATATTGCTACCTCTTCATATTTACACAGTTCTATGTTGCTACCCCTTCATATTTCCACACCTCTCTATGTTGCTACCTCTTCATATTTACACAGCTCTATGTTGCTACCTCTTCACATTTACACAGTTCTGTGTCACTACCTCTTCATATTCCCACAGCTCTAGTTGCGACCTCTTAATATTTACACAGTTTCTATGTCGCTACTTCTTCATATTACCACAGTTCAGTGTTTTTTACCTCTTCATATTTCACAATTGTATATGTTGCTACCTCTTCACATTTTCACAGTTCTATGTTGCTACCTCTTCATATTTTCACAGCTCTATGTTGCTACCTCTTCATATTTCCACAGTTTTTATATTGCTACCTTTTTATATTTCCACAGCTCTATGTTGCTACCTCTTCATCTTTCCACAGCTCTATGCTGCTGCCTCATCATATTTCCACAGCTTTGTGTTGCTACCTGTTCATATTTCCACAAGTCTATGTTGCTACCTCTTCATATTTCCACAGCTTTGTGTTGCTACCTGTTCATATTTCCACAATTCTATGTTGCTACCTCTTCATATTTCCACAGCTTTATGTTGCTACTTCTTCATATTTCCACAGCTCTTTGTTGCTGCCTCTTCATATTTCCACAATTCTATGTTGCTGCCTCTTGTTGCTGCCATATTTCCATGCCTCTATGTTGCTGCCTCTTCATATTTCCACAATTCTATGTTGCTGCCTCTTCATGTTTCCATGGCTCTATGTTGCTGCCTCTTCATAATTCCACAGTTTTTTTTTTTTTTTTTGCTGCCTCTTCATATATCCATCCTCTATGTTGCTACCTCTTCACATTTCCTTCATATTTCCACACCTCTATGTTGCTACCTCTTCATACTTCCACAGTTCTATTTTGCCATCTCTTCATACTTCCAAAGTTCAATGTTGCTACTTCTTCATACTTCCACAGCTCTATATTCTTTCCTATTCTATCTCCTAGTGTTCCCATAGCTCTGCTACCTCCTAATGTTCCTATAGCTCTGCTGTCTCCTAGTGTTCCTATAGCTCTGCTATCTAGTGTTCCCATAGCTCTCCTACCTCCTGGTGTTCCCATAGCTCTGCTACCTCCTAGTGTTCCCATAGCTCTGCTATCTCCTAGTTTTCCCATAGCTCTGCTATCTCCTAGTGTTCCTATAGCTCTGCTACTTCCTAGTGTTCATAAAGCTCTGCTATCTCCTAGTGTTCCCACAGCTCTGCTACCTCCTCATGTTCGCACACGCGACTACCTCTTCATAGTTGCACGTTTCTGTGTGGAAACCTCCATGATTCCACAGTTCTTTTCGTTATTTCCTAGTGTTTTCCATAGTTCTGTGTTGTTCCCACACCTCTAAATTGCTATCTTGTCATGTTTCCATGGTTCTATATTTCTACCTCCATCTGCTACCACAGCTCTATGATGTTTCCTTTTCATGTCTCTACAGCTCTGTATTGCCACATTCATATTTCTACAGCTGTATGTTATTATCTCCTTATTTTTCCACAGCTCCGTATCGCTACATGAACATGTTTCCACAGCTCTGTGTTGCTACATCAACATGTTTCTACAGCTCTGTATTGCTACATTAACGTGTTTTCCACAGCTCTGTATTGCCATATCAACATTTTAACGTCTCTGTATTGCTACATTAACGTTTTAAAACGGCTCTGTATCACTACATCAACATGTTTCCACAGCTCTGTATCACTACATCAACATGTTTCCGCGGCTCTGTATTGCTATATATATTAACATGTTTCCACAGCTCTGTATTGCTACATTAACGTGTTTCCACAGCTCTGTATTGCTAAACCAACATGTTTTCACAGCTCTGTAATGCTACATCAACATGTTTCCACAGCTCTGTATTGCCACATCAACATGTTTTCACAGCTCTGTTTTGCCACATTAACATGTTTTTGCTGCTCTGTATTGTTACATTAACATGTCTGCACAGCTCTGTATCGCTACATCAACATGATTCCACAGCTCGGTTTTGCTACATTCCATATTTTCACAGCTCTGTTTTGCTACATCAACATGTCTCCACGGCTCTGTATTGCTACATTAACATGTTTCTACAATTCTGTGTCGCTGTTTCTTTCACTTTTCACGGCTCTGTATTTGGATTTTCGTAGGATACCACAGCTGTATGATACTATCTATTTATATTCTTTAGTTTCTTGTTGAGACTTTCTTATGTTCCCACAGTTCCATGACGCTACTTCTTTCTCTTTGCCACACATCTATGGTTCCCACAGTTCTATGTTTCCATAGCTCTATGTTTCCACAGTTTTCTGTCCCCCCACCTCTATGTTCCCACAGTTCCATGTTCCACGATTCTATGTTCCCACAGCTCTATGTGCCCATGGCTCTATGTTCCAACAGCTCTATGTGTTCCCATGGCTCTGTGTTCCTACCGCTCTATGTTCCCACAGCTCTATGTTCCCAATGGCTCTGTGTTCTCACAGCTCTATGTTCCCACAGCTCTGTGTTCCCACAGCTCTGTGTTCCCACAGCTCTGTGTTCCCACAGCTCTGTGTTCCCACAGCTCTATGTTCCCATGGCTCTATGTTCCAACAGCTCTATGTTCCCACAGCTCTATGTTCCCACAGCTCTATGTTTCCACAGCTCCATGTTCCCATGGCTCTATGTTCCCACAGCTCTATGTTCCCACAGCTCTATGTTCAAACAGCTCTATGTTCAAACAGCTCTATGTTCCCACAGCTCCATGTTCCCCATGGCTCTATGTTCCCACAGCTCTATGTTCCCACAGCTCTATGTTCCCACAGCTCTATGTTCCCAGGGCTCCATGTTCCCATAGCTCTATGTTCCCACAGCTCTATGTTCCCACATCTCTATGTTCACACAGTTCTATATGCTCCCAAAGCTCTGTGTCCCCACAGCTCTATGTCCCCATAGCTCTATGTCCCCATAGCTCTATATATCCATTGCTCTATGTTCCCACAGCTCTATCCACAGCTCTATATATCCACAGCTCCATTTCCCAAGCTTAATGCTGTCGTAACTCTCAATGTAAAAAAAACTCTATATTCACACAACTCTATGTTTCACAGCCCTATGTTCCCACAACTTTGTGCCCCAGAAGTCTATGTTCCCACAAGTTTGTGTTTCCACATAGTCTATGAGGCAACATAGTCTATGATGTCACAATTCTATTTAGCTACAACACTGTGTTCACACATATTTGTATGGTTCTAGGTTTCCATATCCCTGAGTTCCCTAGGCTCTGTGTTGCCACATGTGGATATTCCCATGGCTCTTTGTACCATCAATTCTATGCTGCCACAGGTCTGCCTTCCTGTTACAATGGCATATCACTGATGTTCTGATTCTCTTTGCTGCTGTACCATCATGTTCCTACCGCAGGATTGTTCCAAAGTTCTACGACACTTTTCTCCATGTCTCTCTTGGATGATGGATGACATTTGTTTCAAGCCAGTATGATTATCAGCATGGATCGCTTTCTTCGTCGAGAATTAAATTAGAGCACTTTGATTATCCTTTGGGAAATTAACATCTTGTAGTTATTAGCCAGGGAACAACTCGACGAAAAAGCAGAAAGAGCACACATTTAATGCACGACACAAAACAAGACAAGAAATTTTCGGCAATAAGCCTTCCTCAGCACAAAAACAATGAAAACAGTACAGACATTAACATGCACAATACTCCCCTTGTGAAGCCAAAGTGTGAATGAAGTTGAAAGAGGGGCAGTGGGAGAGAGGGTGAGTAGTGTTCGAGGAAGAGCACGAGGAAAGAGGGTAGAGTGAAGCGAGGAGGAGGAAAAGGGGAGAGAGAGAGAGAGAGAGAGAGAGAGAGAGAGAGAGAGAGAGAGAGAGAGAGAGAGAGAGAGAGAGAGAGAGAGAGAGAGAGAGAGAGAGAGAGAGAGAGAGAGAGAGAGAGAGAGAGAGAGAGAGAGAGAGGGAGGGACAGGGAGGAGGGGAGGGAGGGGGGGGGGGGGGGGGGGGTGTGTGATTGTGTGTAGTGGGTGTGTGTTGCATATGAAAGAAATGAACAACAAGAGAGAACACAATAAATGAAATACAATATGCACCAAAAAGCATCATAAATGACAAGGGGACGGGGGGGGGGGGAGAGAAGGGGGTCAGCCGCCTAAAGCACCCGACCCAAGTCTGACCCTAGGGTAGGTTGCCCTACCCTAGCACCAAGGGGTGAGAGGGAAACGGGAGAACCCCGAGAAAAAAAAAACCCTGGCCAGACGCAGCTAGGAGCTGCAGGGCTCGCCCCCCCCCCCCCCCCCCCCCTCTTCCCGCAGGCAAAACAACACACACACAAAACACACACACACACACACACACACACACACACACACACACACACACACACACACACACACACACACACACACACACACACACACACACACACACACACACAACACACACACACATACACACGCCAATACACACACACACACAAGCACACACGTAAAAATAAAAAAAAAAAACCGGGGGGGGGGGGGGGGGGGTACAATGGAGAGTAAATGAGTAAATGTACAAACAAGGCATACATTATTAAAACATTTGGGTAACGAATAGGGAGGTAGGTGGTGTTATGGTGGCGCAACAGAAAAAGGCAAAAATAAGAGCATTAACACAAAATAGATATGAGGTCATGATGAGAGGCGCTAACAACACTCCCAATGACCAAAAAAAAAAAAAAAAAAAAAGTGGAGTGGGGGGGGAGGAGGACGGGTGGGAGGGGAAGGGGTGGGGAGGAGAAAGAAAGAAGAAAGAGAGAAGAAAAGAGAGGGACCCGTATGAGGGCCCTAAAGGAGAGATACCTGAGAGAAGTGCCACGGGGAGAAGAAGAAGGAAGAGAAGCCTCAGGAGGTCCTGTAGAAGAGTCTTACTAAGGGGGGCGAAAAGAACAAAAGGGAGAGACAGGAAGTAAGGAGGAAAGTAAGAGAAGGCACACACACACAAGAAGAAGGAGCCCTACAGGGAGATGACTGAAAGGGAAAAAGGACAGAGGAGGGAAGAGAGCGAGAGGGAAAGGGGGTAGGGGGTAGAAGGGGGAGAAAAAGGGGGGGGGGAAGAAAAAAAGAGGGAAAGAAAGAGAAGAGGAGGGGAGGGGGGCGGGGAAAGAAGGGGGGAGGGGGCTCTACTCTTCCTCTACTCTCTCTCTCTCTCTCTCTCTCTCTCTCTCTCTCTCTCTCTTTCTCTCTTCCCCCCCCCCCCCCCTCTCTCTCTCTCTCTCTCTCTCTCTCTCTCTCTCCCCTTTTCCTCCTCCTCGCTTCACTCTATCCTCTTTTTCCTCGTGCTCTTCCTCGAACACTACTCACCCTCTCTCCCACTGCCCTCTCTTCAACTTCATTCACACACTTTGGCTTCACAAGGGGAGTATTGTGCATGTTAATGTCTGTACTGTTTTATTGTTTTGTTGCTGAGGAAGGCTTATTGCCGTAAATTTTCTTGTCTTGTTTTGTGTCGTGCATTAAAGTGCATTACTTCACACTTTGTTTTTGTGTGCTCTTTCTGCTTTTTCGTCGTGTTTCGGGTAACGCTGCAGTTTGTTTCATTTGCCAGGGAACAACTGATGGCAGCTGTGAGACTGCTTTAGGGTTGAGGAAAATGGACTGCATGTACACAGAGAACAGGACACGTTTGAGAACCTCCAGATAATGGGAGAGCTTCCGAACAGCCTGACCATGCCGTGTCCTGACCTGGCCTTTGACCTGAATTGACTGCTGATTGCTGTTTGTTACCTGAATTTTTCAGGTTTTATGATTCTTCAGGCTTAGCGCCAGTGGGGCTGCGGGGAGGTGAGGAGCTCTAACAGACCAGGAGACATTAAAACGTTAGCGCTAAACTCCAGCCGGTGTCGCCTGTACAGGATACGTTTTCAGCCCAGACCTCGAGTCTAATAAACCTTTGGAGAGAGAGAGAGAGAGAGAGAGAGAGAGAGAGGCATGAAAGAGCCGGCAGAAGACAGGAGGGGAGCGGCGAGAGGAGGAGGAGGAGGAGGGGGAGTGGGCGACGAGGGACGTTGGAGATGTATGGGAGAATGTAGGACAGGGTAGTTAGGGGGGGGGGGGGGGGGGGGGGGGGGAGAGTCTGAGCTTTTGTACGCCGGTGCAAGGAAGGCAAGCGCGTGCGAATATCAAACAACGTGTGTGCTGTATCTCACTCTTTTCTGCTCGTGAAGAACGAACGTTATCCTCTGTTCCTTAGTTCGAGCGTCTGTGTTTCCTTTGTGTTTTTGAAGGGCTTTACTTAAGTATTATTAAACAAGGAAGAAACAACAAAGACGATTCTTCCAAAAGAATGTTAAACAAAGGAAGAATGATGACTGGACGGACGGACTGGTACGCAAGATCTGCAGGGTAATGAGGCATGTGCTGAGGAAGTTTCAGTCGTTCTGCAGTCAATAGTGTTAGCCAGTCAATAGTATTAGCTAGTCAATAGTATTAGCCAGTCAACAGTATTAACCAGTCAAAGTATTAGCCAGTCGGAAGAGACTCTTTATTCTGACTGAGCGGCACGCGACTTTGTACAGATGTGGGGGTAATGCTTTCATGTTTGCTATCACAATTGTAACAAGTTCAAGAAAAAGATATTGGAAGGTGACAGGGTGACTAAAAGAAGTGCTGCCCTCAATTGTGAAACGATCAACTGGAAGCGGTCCTGTGCTGTGTTCACACAGGGTGTGCAGGCATTTCACATGGCATTCTATGAAGACCTCAATGGAAGCGCCGTCGTTGGTGCACTAGAACGTAGTTCATGACTGCAGAGCCCATCAGCGAAATACGCCACCACCAAGAAAATTGCTTCGTGCAACCTGCAGCCCCAGTCGCTGTTTCGCTGACAGCTGAAAACAAGACGACTCCAGACACAGAAAAGCTTCCGCCGCAAGGTCTTACATGCTCTCTGAAGAGGATATCCCAGGATCAGTCTTTCCTGTTGTCAACAGGACTTTCCCTGTAGTCAGTGGGTCCTCCCTCATCATCACTGAGCCTTTCCCCATTGCAGCTAAAAGGCAGAAAAGAAAGACATCCACCCGGAGATGCCAGTGGGAGCCAGAGAAGTACTGTCCTCAACTACCAAACCAGTCAGCCGACAGCAAATCGCCAACACCCTTGGAAACCTGATCTGTGTTCACATGGGGTGCAGGCAAACATATACAAATAAACAAAAATGTCAGTCTTCTTGTCATGATAGTACTTACCAGTGCTAACAGTCACACACAAAATAGCACATAAGAAGAACACTATCTGTTAGTATTCTACCAGTGGGTTTGTTTTGAAAACAAGGTGGGATTTTTTTTATCTACAAATATTCAAGTCGCCTCAGCAAGACGATCACTGTACTCCACTCTGTGAACTTTATGATCAGATGTCAGTTTCCCCAACGCCAGAGGAAACAGCCTTGTCCGCCAGTTCACCGCAGAGCCAGTGAAACGTGCTTACCACAGCTGGCTGTACCTGCAGTACGGCCTCTGGCTGAAGGTGACTTATGCTGCCCTGCTTTGCTGACAAACAAGTAGAGCGCTGTCTGGGTGTGTCAATACCGAGCACTGTATACTCTGGTGAAAACTGTTTTAATAAAGGGTCTCCTTCGTGAGATACCTGTGAGAGGAATCCCGATTCCGTCAGTCAACATGTCTTTGGCTCTTCAGTCTCCAGGTATCTCTGTATTATTTCTACTATTTCCTGCTGAGTTTCATCGTTTAGTGCAATACAGGATGATCACCACGAAGGCGTACCAGGTAAAGTCATGGAGTCTCCGTCGGGACTGACGAGAGGCAACAATGAATAATGCACACTTCATGGCCTGATTCAGGGCGTCCTTGTCATCAGTCGACAACAGCCGTCTGCAGGTAAAGAGGTCCATCCCTCTCACTGTGGATAACCGATCACTGAGTAATGCTCATGGTCAGCACAGCACAACTCACCTCGCCCAGAGGATGCCATGCAATATCACAAAAAAATGAAAGAAAGAAAGAAAAAAGCGGAAATGAACCATTTGGGTGGCCAGGTCAAGTCAGTCATGTCGTGGGCAGCTTAACCGACCACAGAAGCCTTGTCGGGCATGCAGCCAAGTCAGCGGACAAAAAAGGCGTCCTTCCAGTAGGGACTTCCAGCCCATAGCGTGTAGCATCTGCCATGAAATCTTCGCCAAAGACTTCCAGCCCATAGCGTGTAGCATCTGCCATGAAATCTTCGCCAAAGACTTCCAGCCATAGCGTGTAGCATCTGCCATGAAATCTTCACCAAAGACTTCCAGCACAGAGGGAGTAGTATCACCCATGAAATCCTCACCACAGACTTTCCATGTTCTCAGCATAAAATACCCCTTTTCCATCTCCACTCTCCCCACCCCTTCTATCCCCACTCTCTTCCTCTACTTCCTCTACTTCCTCCTCCTCCTCCCCCTTCCCCCTCCTTCTCCCCCCCCCCCCCCCCCCCCCCCCCCCCCCCAGAAATGCAAAACGTTTGGGGCTAGTTTTTTAGCGATTCAAGGCCCACAAAGCGGCAGAGAGGTTTATGGGAGTGGCGGTGATGGTAATGGCGGTTTGAAGGAGTCCCCCCCGCCAGACAAGGCACTGTCACCCGACCTGCTCGCGACCGCTTCTAACGCCTTGTGATGCCGCGCGCCCATTGAGGCCCCGCCATAAAAGCCCGGCAACACGACTGGCTTCTCCTTCCTGTCAAGTGTATCGTCTGGCGAGTGACGTCAACTGGTTAACCCCCTTGACTTCTTCACGCCGGCAGCGGGGGTGAGGTGTGAGACGGATTAATCTGCCCCTGGAAGCCCTGCTGCCCCTGACTTGGCCATTGACGACTCTGGCCTGGAGACTTGTCTCCCCTCTCTGTCTCTCTCTCTCTCTCTCTCTCTCTCTCTCTCTGCTCCTTCTGCAAACAAAAAGTTAAAATCCTAAAAGCGAAACAAAAACAGAAGGGCACCGGAATATTCATTGGGGAGGATTTTTCACTAAGTGTGTCCGTGAAATCAGGTGTAAGTTGAGCCCATTTCTGAGAGAGGCCAGAAGCGAAGGCTAACAAGCACGAATGATTTTTGACCATTTGCTTATTAATGGCAAAAAAAAAATTGTTCTAGATGCTCACGACTCTTTATCAGAAGTGAGATATGTTGTCGGCCGGCCCGTTAAACGTATTGATTTCATGGAGTTGGCAGTTTTCAGTGGGGCACAAAGGTCTCGCTGCCAGCTAAACATTCCCTTTCTTGCTCACACACTCGCTCTGTGGCGCCGAGCGGAGCACGTGGAAACCAAGCGCTCGTCCTCTCGGTTGAGAATGTTATAATCCCAGATTCTTCTTCGCATGTTTTGGTTTCCCGTGCGTCGTTTGGTGTCACGGAGGGGGGAAGGAAGGAGACTTTTTCTCTAATGGAGTTATGCAGAGCAGTGTTTCCTCTGAAAACAATACTCCAGATTCTGTTCCACGCTCTAAAGTATCTTCTGTACATACCCTGAGACCTTTCTCATTTCTGTCTTGGATTTTTAATGGTTTACGTTCAAAGTTCATATTTAATGACTTTTTGTTTAGTGTTTCTTCTTTCGATTTTGTTTGCATGGTGGAGACTTTTGAAAAGGCTAGGATTCCAGTACATTCGTTCAGTTTGGAATGTATTGTAAGCCCTCTGTAAAATTCACTAGTCAAGGGAGAAACTCAGGGGGAATAATTTGTTTAATAAAAAAAAAGGAGTATGAAAATATATATGCTTTCGTTCTTGATAAGCGGTTATTTGGGTGTTCTTGTGACGTTCTATATGTATGCATGTATATTCCACCGGAAAGTTCTCCGTTCTATGGTTATTTTGGTTACGATCAGGGGATTACATACTTGAAGATTGTTTGACTGACTTATTACTAACACTCGATGATGTTTATGTTATGATCTGTGGTGATCTGAATAGCCGCATTTCAATCTTTCTCCTCCTCGACCAGTAAAACATCATATACCTCATTCTAAAGACAGCACTAAACATTCTAATCGTCACTCTCAAGATACACAGGTAAACACTTATGGAAAATTGTTGATTAATATGTGTACTGCCCTTGATCTAGTTGTTCTCAATGGTTTATGTAATGGCGACCAAGAAGGTCGCTACACATATATTGGTAAAAATGGATGTAGCGTGAATGATTATTTTATTTTGTCTAATGACTTTTATGACATCATTTGTGATTTGTGTGAAATGATGTTGTTGACCGTATTGAATCTGACCATTGTCCTCTTGATCTTGCCCTTTCAGTCCAGAATGTGTTTAATAGAAATGATGATAAGTAGATACAAATTATTGAAAAGTTTGTGTGGAATGAAGAGTAGTCAGGTCTTTTATGGTAAACTCCGTGAAGCGGGAAATCTCAGTGGACTGAAAATGCCATAGAGTTAATTGATGTAAATATCAATTAAGCATTGAATCTGTTTAACGATTGTATAAGAACATGTGCCACATGCATGAAAAGAACAATAAAGATGGGCCAGACTAAATGTAAAGAGGATGGTTGACGCAGAATGTCATGTTAACAAGAAAAAAGTGCGTACTTTGTTGGGAATATTTCGTAGAACTTTGGGTAAGAATGGTAAAAATCTGTATGTAAGGGCTAGGAGAGAATACAAAAATTTGTTAGAAAGAAACGAATGTTTGATAATAGTAGATTAGAAGAGCTTGTGGTATCTGCTCGTAATCAAAAACACTTTGGAACTGTATGAAAAAAAGTTGAATGAAACGTACACAACCTAAGAATAATATCCTATTGGAGGAATGGTTCCAAACATTTTGAGTCCTTACTGAACAAAGATTTACCAAATGAATCTGATTACGTTCTACCAAATGCGGAAAATGAGCTCATTGACCGTCCTATTTCAAGAGACGAAGTTTTGCTTGCACTTAAAAAATTGAAATCTGGCAAGGCTGCAGGTCCTGACGGAATTATTGGAGAAGTTTTTAAAGCACCATGTGAACAAATCATAGACTTTTTTGTCATGTTTTTTTAATGCATTGCTTCAGAAGGGTATTTTTTCCTGAGTCTTGGTGTGAGTCTATAACCCTTCCACTTTATAAAAAAAAAGGGGGGGGGGGGGGGGGGTGAACAATGTGAATAATACCGAGGTACTTCGTTGACTGATATAAGTAGCAAAGTATTTAGTGCTATTATCAACTCAAGACTTCAGGAATACGTAGAAGTACGTAACTGGCGAACATCAGGCTGGATTTAAACTTGGATACTCGACTGTTGATCATATGTATACCCTTCTTGCCTTGATTCAAGAGCAGTTTTCTTTTAACCGCAAGTTATACGTAGCATTTACTGATTTTGAAAAAGCGTTTGACTCGATCAATCGAAATTTACTGTGGCCTGTATTGATGAAAAATGGTATTAGTGGAAAATTGTTTAAAATATATTCGTAGCATGTACAATGCAGTTAAAACAAGGATAAGAAGTGACAATAAATTAAATGACTTTATAGTGTGCACTAGAGGAGTAAAACAAAGAGATGTGTGCAGTCCTATTTTATTTTCATTATTTATCAACGAGCTTGCAACTGAAATAGTAGAAAACGGTAGGCATGGTGCTAAGTTTACAAACGATCTTACAGAACTCTTTATTACTAGCAGATGATGTAGCTCTGCTCTCGAAGACTGTTGTTGGTCTGCAGAGACAATTAAATAATAATATTTGAAATACTCAGCTGATAAATTAAATTGAAGGTCAATTTTGATAAAAGTAAGATTATTGTTTTAGGAAGGAAGGTTACTTGGCTGCAACCGAGAGATGACTGTATGATGGTACTGCCATGCCCATTGTAAACGTTTATAAATATCTCGGCATAATTTTTTTCTACCCGGCTGAGTTTTGCTGCAGCATGTAAAGACCTTTCTAGTAGGGCTAGGAATGTGTTATTATGTGTTATTTGTGTTAATACATAACAATTCCTTGGAAGTTTTTGTCAATTTTTTTTTATGCACAGATACAAGCCATTATGCAGTATGGTTTGGAGCTATGGGGTTTAGATAAGAATGCTATGGTTTGTTGTGAATCGGTTCATTTGTATGGGTTTAAAAAGTTTTGGGGTGTAGAACTTTTAGAACGCCAAATGATTTACTATACGGATAATATATATATATATATATATACCACTATAAACCTGATATATAGTGCTCATATATGGGGAGCAATATATATATATATATATATATATATATATATATATATATATATATAAATTCTTCTGCAGTTAAAAGCATCCATTACTTGTTAAAGTTATCAAACATGACTAATGATAGATTACCACGAAAAGCGTACAATATATATACTCCTATGAATGCCAACAGACATCCTATGGACTCCAACAGATACATCCTAGAGAGGCCAACCGATACATCCTTTGGAGGCCAACAGATACATCCTATGAAGGCCAACAGATACATCCTATGAAGGCCAACAGATACATCCCATGAAGGCCCACAGATACATCCCATGAAGGCCAACAGATACATCCTATGAATGCCAACAGATGCATCATAAGAAGGCCAACAGATACATCCTATGAATGCCAACAGATACATCATATGAAGGCCAACAGATACATCATATGACGGCCAACAGATACATGCTATAGGGCCAACAGATACATCCTATGGGGGCCCTTGAGATACATCCTATAGAGACCAACAGATACATGCTATAGAGGCCAACAGATACATGCTATAGGGGCCAACAGATACATCTATAGGGGGGCCTAAAGATAAATCCTATAGAGGCGAACAGATACATCCTATGGAGGCCAACAGATACATGCTATGGGGGTCAACAGATACATCTTATGAAGGCCAACAGATACATCATATAAAGGCCAACAGATACATGCTATGGGGGCCAACAGATACATCCTATGGAGGCCTAAAGATACATCCTATAGAGGCCAACAGATACATCCTATGGACGCCAACAGATACATGCTATGGGGGCCAACAGATACATCCTATGGAGGCCAACAAATACATCCTATGGAGGCCAACAAATACATCCTATGGAGGCCAACGGATACATCCTATGGAGGCCAACAGGTACATCCTATGGAGGCCAACAGATACATCCTATAGAGGCAAAAATACATACTATGCAGGCCAACAGATACATCCTATGGAGGCCAAAAATACATCCTATGGAGACCCAAAGACCAATCCTATATAGGCCAACAGATACATCCTATAGAGACCAAAAGATACATCCTATGGAGACCCAAAGACACATCCTATGAAGGCCAACAGATACATCCTATGGTGGCCAAAACATACATCCATGAAGGCCAACAGATACATCCTATGGAGGCCAAAAGATATATGCTTTAGAGACCAACAGATACAGTCTTAGAGGCCAAAAGATACATGCGAGGAGGCCAATGGATACATCCTGCGGAGGCCAAAGGATACATGTTATAAAAGCCAAAAATATATGCTATAGGGGCAAAAAGATACATGCTGAGGAGGTCAAAAGAAACATCCTATGGTGGCTTAAAGATACATCCTTTGGAGGCCTAAAGGTAGATCCTATATAGGCTAAAAGGTACATACTATAGAGTCCAAAACATACATCCTCTGGAGGACTAAATACTTACACTGTAGAGGCCAAAAGATACATCTTATAGAGGCCATAAGATACATGGTGTGGAGGCCAAACGATATATCCTATGGTGATTAAAAGATACCTACTGTAAAGAACCAACGATACATGCTATAGAGGCCAAACGAGGCATCCTTTGGAGGCCACAGATACATCCTATAGAGGCTAAAAGATACAATCCTACGGAGGCCAAAAGATAATCCTACGGAGGCCAAAAGATACATCCTATGGAGGCCAAAAGATGCATCCTACGGAGGCCAAAAGATACATCCTATGGAGGCCTAAAGATACATCCATTGGTTGTGTAAAAATCATACGAGCCATATAGGCCGACAAAAAGATCCTATGGAAGATACCTCCTATGGATGTAAAAAAATACATCCCACGGAGGCCAATAGATACATCCTCTGCAAAGCGAACAAACGTCATGTATATATCTACCTCTCTGCAAAGCAAACAAACGTCATGTATATATCTTCCTCTCTGCAAAGCAAACAAACGTCATGTCTATATCTTCCTCTCTGCAAAGCAAACAAACGTCATGTATATATCTTCCTCTCTGCAAAGCAAGCAAACCGAGAATACCAACGTTCAACCGCCCGCCTACTTTCATTCTCATCATGTATATGCCAACACACACACCAGCATATATTCCCTTCCATGCTCACGTCTTTACACCGATCCACACACCATATACATACTCAGGCGTATGCGCATAAATGCACGCACATCCTTCACACATAATGAGCCAATAGAAATGCAGATGACATGACACGTAAAGTGCTTGACGCCACGTCCATAAAAATCAATGCATAGAGGACGACAGGTGGTTTCGGAGCCTGGATTTCAAAGGAAAAATGGCAGACCACAACGATCCGCAAACAGACGCTCCGCCCTCAAGGCAAGGCTGAGGCAAGATGACAATGCACGCTAATCTACAATTTCCAGCTGTCCACATGTCATTTGGACAAAGTCCTAGTTTAGAGGCGTCATTGATTAGCCCTCTCATGGATAGAATGAATTCTCTTCGTTCAAGCGCGAGTCAATAAGATCAACACAAAAGGGGCATCTCAATTGGGAATCGCCTCATTTTCCGTTCTTTGATTCAAGTGTTGATGATCGGCGCTCAAGTTGCATTCTTCACAAGACACAAGGCTCGCCCATTTTCTATCAAGAAGTTTTTGTTTTTGTTTTGTTTTTTGTTTGTTTGTTTTTGTTTTTTTTTTTTTTTTTGTTTTTTTTTTGTGTGTTTTTTTTACTCTTTAAGTAGCAGCTGCATTTGTTAATCCGGTCATAAATAAGGGGCTTAATGTCACTCACAGTCAGAGATAGCCTGAGCTGATTGAAATGTGGGAGGAGAGAGAGGGCAGGGTTTGAAAGAGGGATCAGGGTGGGGAAGAGAACACGATGAAATACTATCATGTTGGTAATGGACAAAGAGGTAGTCCACCAAAATAATAAAGAAAAAAAAACACCGTTCATATTCCCTGTGTGGACAATGACAGCTGTGAAGACACACACGGTCAGCTGTTTGAACATGAAGAGGGAGAGAACTGTCACCTGAGCCTTTGTGGTCAGGTTTGTGTCCCTTTTATGACTGTGTGCCCCCACTGGAGCGGTGTTGCTTTCCAAGGCCACAAGTTGGAACTATTTTGTTGGTGAGGGGGAGATGGACGGATAGCCCCGCGTGGTCCTGACAGCTCTGACCTCCGTCGTCGACTGGGGACGGACAGTGACTGGTCCTCCAACCCTCAACTGCTGTTGGGAGGGGCGGGGGGCATGGGAACTGGTCATTCACGGGAGGTATTAGTGTATGGACAAAACGCCAGTGGGGATCACTGCCACAGGTAATGGCTCTCACTCTGGGCTCACACAGACCAATCTATCTCCCCGCCATTTTGTCGCAAAGATTTATCTTGAGGCTGGACGGAGTCGATGCTAATTAAGCGGACAGGGATGTAGACTGAGAGAAGGAATGCGGTGGGTGGGGATAGGGGGGTTCCCTAGAATTTCCCCGCCACCATTACCACCACCACCACCACCAGCGGCAGCACCACCAGAAAGGAGCGTCCATCCTCATCCGAGGTTCTCAGTCTTCTCTTCTGAGAGAGGTCTTCAGCCACCTAGCAGGTGACGGGGAGACCGGTGCTGAGCTTTCTTTTGTTCCCCTCCCCCCCCCCCCCCAAACACACACACACACACACACACACACACACACACACACACACACACACACACACACACACACACACACACACACACACACAAGCTGAAACGCCCGGGCTGCCCGCCCAGTGGGGGCTATCTGATGAACACGAACCGGGCGGCG
>JADBJO010003155.1:140000-162500 GCA_016801955.1 Conus betulinus | reverse complement strand
AGTGTGTGACTCAGTCAGTGTATGACTGTGCCTTCACAGCCAGTGTATGACTCCGCCAGTGTATGACTGTGCCTTCACAGCCAGTGTGTGACTCCGCCAGTGTATGACTGTGCCTTCACAGCCAGTGTGTGTCTCCGCCAGTGTATGACTGTGCCTTCACAGCCAGTGTGTGACTCAGTCAGTGTATGACTGTGCCTTCACAGCCAGTGTGTGACCAAGCCAGTGTATGACTGTGCCTTCACAGCCAGTGCGTGACTCAGTCAGTGTATGACTGTGCCTTCACAGCCAGTGTGTGACTCCGCCAGTGTATGACTGTGCCTTCACAGCCAGTGTGTGGACCCAAGCCAGTGTATGACTGTGCCTTCACAGCCAGTGTAGTGTATGTCTCAGCCAGTGTATGACCGTGAGCCAGCACTTAAAGAGTTTCATCAGCAGAGGAAATGACGTATGTCTGCTGCCTAAGCTGACGTGATACATCAGAGATTTATACGGAGAGACAGACAGACAGACAGACAGACACAGACAGACAGAGAGAGAGAGAGAGAGACGAGAGAGAGAGAGAGAGAGAGAGAGAGAGAGAGAGAGAGAGCCCGACTATGCCAAAACAAAGAGAGCCCAGAGGCCTAGGTCCTAACTATTTTGGTCATGCGCTGTCAGAGTTGTCTAACGTACTTCGTACGATTCTTCTTCCAGTCAGCTAGTCCTTTGATCTGCATACAGTGTGGACAGGTGAGACCAGGTGAGTGGCTCCTGAGTCCTATACTTCTGATGACGGTCAAAGCAGTCTCAGGGCATGTTTCCTGATCTGTTCTGTGGGCTCAGTCTTTGTCTGTACTCGGCTTCACTTCCTCACTGTTCGCCTTTCTTGGAGTCCTGTCCCCGTGTGTGGGTCACACACCATTTCCGGGCACCACAGTCACCGCGTGCCACGAAGAAGTGTTCAGCTGGTTGGGCCGCCCCTTCAGGCTGTTCAGCCTGGATGGCCAACTGCCTGTACATAGCCATTGGCTCTCGCGAACCACTGACAGTGTGCTTCATGTGTTGTGCTTGGTTCTCTCCGCAGCCAAGCAAGACCAAGAGACAACCAGTCCGTGAGCAGAAGAAAGACAGCCGGCCAAACAGACCAACTGAAGACAGACAGACAGCCAACAGACCAGCATGAAACAGACAGCCAAACAGACCAACAGGAGACAGACAGCCAAGCGCACTACGAGAGGACAGACAGTCAGACTAACAGGAGATAGACAAACAGGCAAACAGACAACAGAACAGACAACAGACAGCCAGCCAAACAGACCAACAGGAGACAGAGAGGCAGACACACCAACAGGAGACAGACAGCCAGCTTAACAGACCAACAGGAGACAGACAGACAAAGAGACCGACAGCAGACAGGCGGACAGCCAAACAGACCAACAGAACAGAGTCAGCAGCCAGCCAAACAGACCAACAGGACACAGACAGCCAGCCAAACAGACCAACAGGAGACAGACAGACCGACAAGAAACAAACAGAACAACAGGAGACAGACAAACAGACCAACAGGAGAAAGACAGAGAGCCAAACAGACCAACAGCAGATAGACAGACAGACAGCAGCCAAACAGACAGACCAAGAGAAGGCAGACAGTCAGACCAACAGTAGAGAGATAGACAGCCAAACAGACCAACAGGAGACACACAACCAACCACAAACAGACCAACAACAGACAGACACACGGCCAACAAGACCAACAACAGACAGGCACACAGCCAAACAGACCACAAGGAGAAAACACAGCCCGCCAAACAGACCAACAGCAGACAGACAGCCAGCAAAACAGACCAACAGGAGACACACACAGCCAGCCAAACAGACCAACAGCAGGAAAACAGCCAGCCAAACAGACCAACAGCGGACAGACAGCCAAACACACAAACAGCAGACAGACAGCCAGCAGACCAACAACAGCAGACAGACAGCCAAACAGACCAACAGCAGACAGACGGCCAAACAGACCGACAGCAGACAGACAGCCAAACTTACCAACAGCAGACAGACAGACAGCCAAACAGACCAACAGCAGACAGACAACCAAACTTACCAACAGCAGACAGCCAGCCAAACAGACCAACAGCAAACAGACAGCCAAACAGACCAACAGCGGACAGCCAGCCAAACAAACATCCCAACAACAGACAGACGGCCAAACTGACCAACAGGAGACAGACGGCCAAGCAGACCAACTGCAGACAGCTAGCCAAACAGACCAACAGCAGACAGGTGGCCAAACTGACCAACAGCAGACAGACAGCCAAACAGCGACAGCAGCGCAGACACACGGCCAAACTGACCAACAGCAGACAGCCAGCCAAACAGACCATAGCAGACAGACAGCCAAACACACTAACAGCAGACAGACAGCCAAACAGACCAACAGCAGACAGACAGGCAAACAGACCAAGAGCAGACAGACAGCCAAACAGACCAACAGCGGACAGCCAGCCAGCCAAACAGACCAACAACAGACAGACGGCCAAGCAGACCAACGGCAGACAGCTAGCCAAACAGACCAACAGCAGACAGACGGCCAAACTGACCAACAGCAGACAGACAGCCAAACAGACCAACAGCAGCGCAGACAGACGACCAAACAGACAACAGCAGACAGCCAGCCAAAGGGACCAATAGCAGACAGACAGCCAAACAGACCAACAGTAGACAGTCTGCCAAACAGACCAACAGCAGACAGGCAGCCAAACAGACCAACAGCAGACAGACAGTCAAACAGACCAACAGCAGACAGGCAGGCAGACGGCCAACAGACCAACAGCAGACAGCCAGCCAAACAGACCAACAGCAGACAGACGGCCAAGCAGACCAACAGTGGACAGACAGGCAAACAGACCAACAGCAGACAGACAGCCAAACAGACCAACAGCAGACAGACAGACAGTCCACACTCGCTACAGGTGGCATGCAGTGGACAGGGAGAGTCACGTCACATCCACACTAGCTACAGATGACATGCAGTGGACAGGGAGAGTCACGTCACATCCACACTAGCTACAGATGACATGCAGTGGACAGGGAGAGTCACGTCACATCCACACTAGCTACAGATGACATGCAGTGGACAGAGACAGTCACGTCCACACTAACTACAGATGACATGCAGTGGACAGAGACAGTCACGTCCACACTAACTACCGATGACATGTATTGAACAGGCAGAGTCACGTCCACACTTGCTACAGATGGCATGCAGTGGACAGGGAGAGTCACGTCACGTCCACACTAGCTACAGATGACATGCAGTGGACAGGCAGAGTCACGTCCACACTAACTACAGATGACATGCAGTGGACAGAGACAGTCACGTCCACACTAACTACAGACGACATGCAGTGGACAGGGAGAGTCACGTCCACACACTAAATACAGATGACATGCAGTGGACAGTCACGTCCACACTAACTACAGATGACATGCAGTGGACAGTCACGTCCACACTAACTACAGATGACATGCAGTGGACAGAGACAGTCACGTCCATACTAACTACAGATGACATGCAGTGGACAGGCAGAGTCACGTCCACACTAACTACAGATGACATGCAGTGGACAGAGACAGTCACGTCCACACTAACTACAGATGACATGCAGCGGACAGGGAGAGTCACGTCCACACTCACTACAGATGACATGCAGTGGACAGGGAGAGTCACGTCCACACTAACTACAGATGACATGGAGTGGACAGGGAGAGTCACGTCCACACTAAATACAGATGACATGCAGTGGACAGAGACAGTCACGCCCACACTACACAGGACATGCAGTGGACAGGATGAGTCACGTCCACACTAACTACAGATGACATGCAGTGGACAGAGACAGTCATGTCCACACAAACTACAGTTGACATGCAGTGGACAGGAGAGTCACGTCCACACTAACTACAGATGACATGGAGTGGACAGGGAGAGTCACGTCCACACTAAATACAGATGACATGCAGTGGACAGAGACAGTCACGCCCACACTACACAGGACATGCAGTGGACAGGATGAGTCACGTCCACACTAACTACAGATGACATGCAGTGGACAGAGACAGTCACGCCCACACTACACAGGACATGCAGTGGACAGGAAGAGTCACGTCCACACTAACTACAGATGACATGCAGTGGACAGGGAGAGTCACGTCCACACTAACTACAGATGACATGCAGTGGACAGAGACAGTCACGTCCACACTAACTACAGATGACATGCAGTGGACAGGGAGAGTCACGTCCACACTAAATACAGATGACATGCAGTGGACAGAGACAGTCACGTCCACACTAACTACAGATGACATGCAGTGGACAGGGAGAGTCACGTCCACACTAAATACAGATGACATGCAGTGGACAGAGACAGTCACGTCCACACTAAACTACAGATGACATGCAGTGGACAGGGAAAGTCACGTCCACACTAGCTACAGATGACATGCAGTGGACAGGGAGAGTCACGTCACGTCCACACTAACTACAGATGACATGCAGTGGGCAGAGTAACGTCCACACTACTACAGATGTCATGCAGTGGACAGGGAGAGTCACGTCACACTTGCTACAGGTGGCATGCAGTCGACAGAGACAGTCACGTCCACACCAAATACAGATGTCATGCGGTGGACAGGGACAGTCACGTCCACACTTGCTACAGATGGCATGCAGTGGACAGAGACAGTCACGTCCACACTAAATACAGATGACATGCAGCGGACATGGAGAGTCACGTCCACACTAGCTACAGACGACATGCAGTGGACAGACTCAAGTCCAAACTAACTACAGATGACATGCAGTGGACAGGGAGAGTCACGTCCACACTAACTACAGATGTCATGCAGTGGACAGAGTCACGTCCAAACTAACTACAGATGTCATGCAGTGGACAGAGTCACGTCCACACTAACTACAGATGTCATGCAGTGGACAGAGTCACGTCCACACTAACTACAGATGTCATGCAGTGGACAGGGAGAGTCACGTCCAAACTAACTACAGATGACATGCAGTGGACAGGGAGAGTCACGTCCAAACTAACTACAGATGACATGCAGTGGACAGAGTCACGTCCACACTAACTACAGATGACATGCAGTGGACAGGGAGAGTCACGTCCAAACTAACTACAGATGACATGCAGTGGACAGAGTCACGTCCACACTAACTACAGATGACATGCAGTGGACAGGGAGAGTCACGTCCAAACTAACTACAGATGACATGCAGTGGACAGGCAGAGTCACGTCCACACTAACTACAGATGTCATGCAGTGGACAGAGTCACGTCCAAACTAACTACAGATGACATTCAGTGGACAGGGAGAGTCACGTCCAAACTAACTACAGATGACATGCAGTGGACAGGGAGAGTCACGTCCACACTAGCTACAGATGACATGCAGTGGACAGAGTCACGTCCAAACTAACTACAGATGACATGCAGTGGACAGGGAGAGTCACGTCCACACTAGCTACAGATGACATGCAGTGGACAGAGTCACGTCCAAACTAACTACAGATGACATGCAGTGGACAGGGAGAGTCACGGCAGGAGAGTGGGAGAGGAGGGAGAGGAGTCCATGTAGCACTACACTGGCTCCACCAGAACAACATCTCGTCAAGAGGGGACGGCGAAACCGCCAAGGTTTGTGTTGGTCACACGGGATTTGAACTGGCAACTTGTGAACGGCAGCTGGATTGTGCACAGAGCTGTTCAGACGCACGAATCACTGCAGGCAGTGCAGCTGATGCACCCCAATGTCTCTGCATGCCGATGCAAGCAAGAAGGTGACAGAATTCAGCCAGTGATGAAGCAAACATATATATGTAATGTCTCTATACATATGTTGCTATTTATAAATAAAACATGTAATGGCTATACATATGTTGGTATTTGTAAATAAAACAAACCGAGATAAAACAAACACACAAACAAACAAACAAACAAACAAACAGAGACAACGTTTCAGCAGTTCAGTTTTTAATTCATCAAATCCCCATCATCTTCGACATGAATACTGCAAAGGATGTCTGTGACCACTGCAGGTTGAAGAAGCACATCGTTTATAAGTATGTTCCACCATTCTTTGTACCCTAATTACCCTAATTGGTAAAGCCTTCTGATTGGCTGGCAGAGCCGTCGGGCTTTCAGTTGTAGGTGAGGCGATGATGTATCACAGCACAGTGACCCTGAATCAGTCAGCTGTGGGTGAGGCGATGATGTGCCACTTCCAGAGCCAGCACAGGAGTGACCCTACATCGATAAGTGCGTGGGCGCGTGCGTGCGCGCATGTTTGAGTGTGTATGTGTGTGTATATAAAAAGAGGCCAGTTGTGTGCGTTTGCTTTCCTCAATTTCTCAGTAATATTTAAATAAAGTATTTAAACCTAAAAAAACGCCCTATGAAATCCTTTTCACGGGTCATTCTTAAAATGCAGTTTGAAAAATGAAGACTGTAAGTGCTGTTGTTTTGGAGCACGGTTTGAGTGTCATCAGTCAGGTCACATGATGTACAGCTCAGCCGACCTCAGAGGCCACAGCAGAGTTCTCATGTCCCACTGTGAGCATTTCCTCCTTCAGACAGACTGAGATGACTTCACCTTCAAGACTTCAAGACTAGATAGGCTTCTCAACGTCCTCTAGCTCTGTCTGTCTCTCTGTGATGATATTGTTTGTTACTGTTGTTCTTGAGGGCATGGTGTAGAAAAAAAAAGGCTGTAAGCTTATTCATTTTACCCTCAATAAAAAATATTTGTATTCGTATTCGTATTCTGTCTGTCTGTCTCTCTCTCTCTCTCTCTCTCTCTCTCTCTCTCTCTCTCTCTCTCTCTCTCTCTCTCTCTCTCTCCCCACTCCTTTTTATCAAACCATTTTATTCCCCATTTTATATGATGTCTGTAGTATCAGATTTCGTTTACCCAAATCCGTTTAACTCCAGACCAGAGAAAGAAGTCATACTCAGCGTGACCGGCCGTAAGCAAAATCCGTGGTCCGTGTGTATGATAGCCTGCTAGTGTCAAAACATCTACATTTTAATTTTCTCGAAGAAAATAGTAATTTTGACTATCAAAACAGCAAGAATATCTCATAAATTTAATCTAATACAATGTGTTTATAATTTCTGATGGAATGTTGTAAAATGACGCCCTTCAAATCATAGTTTCATCTGCTTTTGACCGACAGTTATTGAACAGTGCGTGGAGAGAGAGAAAAAAAATATAAAGTATTGTCATCATTTTTTCATCGTTACTATTCCCTTTGCCCTCAAGGAAAACATTCTACCAGAAACTGGATAACTACGGCAATCGTTCCTTCCGTGGGTAGCGCCATCTTTGAGCACTCTCTCAGTGTGTCATAATTTGTCTGTTCATCTCCCACCTAGCTGTATCTATGGCACAGTATCAGTGCCAAAGGCAAGATAATTACCAATATCTGATGGGAACCCAATAGGGAGAGTTATTATTCAGGCCGATAATTACTCTTTATTATTCTACATAAAGTATACATCTTCATGTTGAGGTCCAAGCGCCCATTCTTGAGCTGCAGCAGCAGCCAGGTGGTCTGGTTCTCAGAATGCATGCACTCCAATGGAGCAGTCGGTAAGGAGGAGAAAGCAGAGATGCTGCTTTTGTAGTATTTTCTGTGAATATATGAAGACATTATCATCCGGGTCATGTCTCTTCAAGATTTATAACGACTAAACCGATTCCATGACCTTAGCGTTGTAACATATCTTTAAATCACCAGTAACCTTTTTGTTTCGTTTTGTTGATGGAGATTCCAAGTCACTACTACATGGTGGAGGCGAGCAATGGAACAGAAGACGACACCACATCATGTTTTAGATAGTTTGTGGATTGCCTCATTTTTTATTCTCTGTCCCCCTGCAGAACAGTCATAAATCAAACGGTTGACAGAAAGGCCACATTGAGAGCCAAGCTTCCATGGTTGACAGGCCACATTGAGAGCCATGTTTCCATGCCGTTGTAGATTCCATTATCATCTCTTAAACAACGTGGCTGCTTGAAAGTAGCAAATATTCCGATCACAGAAAAAAGAAGAAAACGATAATTCAAAACTTATATCAGGACACAGACATTTTGTAAGCTTGATTCTGGTTACGGCTCGATGCTTGGAATACAAAATATTCTCTAAAATGTAGAATATACTTGAAATGAAAAGGTGTCACCAGAACATTTCTTGGATTAACTTTTCGGCTGCAGTTAGTGATACTGTAGCCGTGTACAGCGCTTCATGGCTGCGGAGTGTCCAAGTAGTTACACACTTTGGTACATGTTACATGCAATAAATCCATTGCACACTTCCTTTCATGCTTTCATGCACAATCACACGCTATCACCTCCATCATCTTTCTTGTTTCTGGTTGATTTTCCTCTGTAAAATGGTTTCATAAGATGTATGTGTGTATTTTTGTGTACTGTATTCTGTTTTGTGTTTTATTCTGGTCTTCTCCGTTCGGTCACATTCAGGTAATGTCACGACTTTGTAAACTATATATTCTGCACATAGCAATGAAATGATCAATGTATAAATGCAGCCAGCGCTAGAATTGTTCAGCATGTGTCGTGATATATATATATATATGTGTGTGTGTGTGTGTGTGTGTGTGTGTGTGTGTGTGTGTGTGTGTGTGTGTGTGTGTGTGTGTGTGTGTGTGTGTGTGTGTGTGTGTGTGTGTGATTACTTTGATTACTCACACGGTGAAAGCAACAAAATCAACACTAGCGACAGCTGCAACAACAGCAAAAATAACAGTCGCAGCTGCAACAACGATAAGAACATTTCCATGCAGTCCATCCTGTGCGGACCTTTTGACCGGAGCGTGGTACCATAGCGGCGGAAGCCAGCTGTCGTACAGCCGACAGCCTTTCACTGCCCAGCAACCAGGCCAGCTCCTAGCTGGGCCTCCAAGGCTCGCGCCCAGGACCCGCCGTCAACATAATAGGAGTGTCCCGCTGGGCCCGGAGTGAAGTCATCAGCCTCCCATCCACAGACCGTCAGAGATGTCTGCTCCCCACCCTGGCCGCCCAGGTCTGCATCCTGCTGGGACCTACATGAGGCGCGGAGGATGGTCAGGTCATGTGGAAAAGCCTCCTTTCTTCACCAAGGACGGCTCACACATGGACTCCGGGGACCTGCGACTCCAGTCTGCTTAAAATGCAAAGAAACGTCGTTAAATGTCGTTTAGAATGTCTATACAGCGCACGATTATACCTGGTCAGGTACGCACGCGCACACTCAAACTCAGCGCTTGTGCCGAATGAGAATGACGTGATCAAGCTATCCGAATGTTTGTCCCTGTTGGACATCGTCATGATCACAGCATCCCTCTTCAATAAACACTGGCGGTCGTGGGATTGCCGCAGATGATGACGCTCTGTGATGCCCCCACCGTTGGACACACTCAAGAAAGACGACAGGATGAAGTTCGTGTGAGGTGAACGACAGTCACGAACTGAATTGATGTGGCTGCAAAAACCGCAATACGTATATTTGTTGAATCTGTTGAGGTATTGACCCCCCGAAGGTCTGAGACACACAAACCTTCACTGCAAGGGTAAAAGCAATGAGAGCAAACTAAACAGCCACCTGTCTACCAAAGGCACTGAACAGCCACCTGTCTACCAAAGGCACTGAACAGCCACCTGTCTACCAAAGGCACTGAACAGCCACCTGTCTACCAATGGCACTGAACAGCCACCTGTCTACCAAGGGCTGGATTTGTCAGCCATTACATCTAAGCTTGTTAACTTTGTGTTATGTCTTCACTGTTTTGATGTTTGGGACAGCCTCCTTTCTTCCTTCAGTTTACACACACACACACACACACACACACACACACACACACACACACACACACCACAACACATACACACATGAAGTCTACACCGACCGTAATAAATCCTTCTTCTCAAATCATCCTTTCTCCGTTTCCTCCACCCCCATCTCCCTCCCATCTCTCGCTCCTCTCTCTCTCTCTCTCTCTCTCTCTCTCTCTCTCTCTCTCTCTCAGCCACAGAGGAGACGACGGCGGGAGGAAAAGGCGAAGTGAAGGATCATGAGGTTTTCTGGTTGAGTGCCGCTCAAACAGCACATGAAGGGGGAGGCCAGGGAACAACATGCTCCCCCTAAAACCTCTCGGGCCTGTCAGCCGTGTCCCATCCACCCCCCTGACATAACAGTTAATGGAAAAGCTGGTTAAAAAGTCATCTTTTTTTCTTCTTTTTCTTCTTTCCTCCCCTCCTTTTTAACCTTTAGCAGTCCAAATCCAACTCATCCCAACCCAACTCCCTGCTGATGGAACATTCCCAGGAGCAACCGCGCGTAGGGAGATGAAAGGGGCGCCCTCTGGTGTCAATGGAGGACAAGGGGGTAAGCAGGGCTTTGTCCAAGCGCTGTGAGCGTGGTCGGTCTTTGAGGCTGTCGGCGTTGTCCTGGTCGTCTGTTCCCAGGCACCGCCAGCTTCTCTCATCTGCCTTCCTTTCACACAGCGGAGCCCATTCCTTCCGCCTCCTAGTCTTACGCTTGGACTCTTTGCTGTGTCGGAGGCACGGCCACTTTGCAACCTAAAAAAGGTGACCGAGAGAGAGAGACGTGAGCCGGGTGACGTATTGTCCCGATGTCCTGGGATCACAAATGGCGGCGTCCTGATCTTCTGTTTCCGGGCCGTCCGGCCACCGGAAGTGTCTTTGATACTTGTTTTTGCAAACACACGTCTTTGAGGAGGAAAAGATTGTCTTCCCCACCCCCCCCCCTCTCCCCATCCCTCCTCCCCCCCCTCCACCCCTCCACTCCCCTCTCCCCTGTTCCGTCCTACCCACTACTCTTTGGCCCTCTACATCAGAAGCTTCGGCTGGTTACCGTCCCACTGTCTTTTTCCTGTCTTCCCGACGCTAAGAAAAGTAGGGTCAGTCGGCCAGTTGATCAGTCAATGAGTGAGTCAGTCGCCTCATTCGTCATCAGTCAGTCAGTCAATCTGTCAACCAGTTCGTCCGTCCGTAAACGGTCACTCTGCCAGTCAGTTATTTTTTTCTCAAGTCATTCAGTAATACCAGTTTGAAGTCAGTCAGTATGTCCGTCTGTCAGTCAGTTGATCAGTTTATCCGTTAGTCGGTCAGCTAATCAATCAATAAATCAATCAGAAATGCAGACTATCAGTAAGTCATTGGGACGGTCAATCAGTGAGTCAGTCGCTTCATTCGTCATCTGACGTAAAACGTTTGGTGTTTGATAAATAGATATCGGTAAAGTGTGGTCGTGAACTTTGTTTTGTTTGGTGTGTAATAAATAGATATCGGTAAAGTGGTCGTGAACTTTGTTTTGTTTGGTGTGTAATAAATAGATATCAGGAAAGTGTGGTCGTGAACTTTGTTTTGTTTGGTGTGTAATAAATAGATATCAGGAAAGTGTGGTCGTGAACTTCGTTTTGTTTGGTGTGTAATAAATAGATATCGGTAAAGTGTTGTTGTGAACGTCGCAAACGTTTGGTGTTTAATAAATAGGTATCAGGAAAGTGTTGTTGTGAACGTCGTAAACGTTTGGTGTTCAATAAATAGATATCAGGAAAGTGTTGTCGTGAACGTTGTAAACGTTGGTGTGTAATAAATAGATATCAGAAAAGTGTTGTTGTGAACTTCGTTGCATTTGTTGTGTAATAAATAGATATCAGGAAAGTGTGTTGTCGTGAACTTCGTTTCGTTTGGTGTGCAACAAGTAGATATCTGGAAAGTGTGAACTTCGTTTCATTTGTTGTGTATTAAATAGATATCAGGAAAGTGTTGTCGTGAACGTCGTAAACGTTTGGTGTTTGATAAATAGGTATTAGGAAAGTGTTGTCGTGAACGTCGTAAACATTTGGTGTTTAATAAATAGATATCAGGAAAGTGTGGTCGTGAATTCGTTTCGTTTGGTGTTCAATAAATAGATATCAGGAAGGTGTGGCAGTGAACGTCGTAAACGTTTGGTGTTTAATAAACAGATATCAGGAAAGTGTGGTAGTGAACGTCGTAAACGTTTGGTGTTTAATAAACAGATATCAGGAAAGTGTGGTAGTGAACGTTGTAAACGTTGGGTGTTTAATAAACAGATATCAGGAAAGCATGGTCGTGAACTTCGTTTCGTTTCCGTGCTGCATTTCTGTGGACTTCAATGTTCGTGTCCAGGTCGATGTTGCCGTGTCCAGGTCGATGTTGTCGTCTCCAGGTCGATGTTGTCGTGTCCAGGTCGATGATGTCGTGTCCAGGTCAATGTTGTCGTGTCCAGGTCGATGATGTCGTGTCCAGGTCGATGATGTCGTGTCCAGGTCGATGATGTCGTGTCGATGATGTCGTGTCCAGGTCGATGATGTCGTGTCCAGGTCGTTTTTGTGTTGTCCAGGTCAATGTTGTCGTGTCCAGGTCCAGGTCGATATTGTTGTGTCCAGGTCAACGTTGTCGTGTCCAGGTCCAGGTCGATGGGGTGTCGTGTCCAGGTCAATGTTGTCGTGTCCAGGTCGATGTTGTCGTGTCCAGGTCAATGTTGTTCTGTCCAGGTCGATGTTGTCATGTCCAGGTCCAGGTTGGTGATGTCGTGTCCAGGTCAATGTTGTCGTGTCCAGGTCCAGGTCGATGATGTGTCCAGGTCAATGTTCGTGTCCAGGCCGATGATGTCGTGTCCAGGTCGATGATGTCGTGTCCAGATCGATGTTGTCGTGTCCAGGTCGATGATGTGTCCAGATCGATGTTGTGTCCAGGTCAATGTTCGAGTCCAGGCCGATGATGTCGTGTCCAGGTCGATGATGTCGTGTCCAGATCGATGTTGTCGTGTCCAGGTCGATGTTGTGTCCAGGTCGATGTTGTAGTGTCCAGATCGATGTTGTGTCCAGATCCATGTTGTCGTGTCCAGGTCGATGTTGTGTCCAGATCGATGTTGTCGTGTCCAGGTCGATGATGTCGTGTCCAGGTCGATGATGTCGTGTCCAGGTCCAGGTCGATGTTGTCGTGTCCAGGTCGATGATGTTGTGTCCAGGTCCAGGTCGATGTTGTCGTGTCCAGGTCGATGTTGTCGTGTCCAGGTCGATGTTGTCGTGTCCAGGTTCAGGTCGATGATGTGTCCAGGTCGATGATGTCGTGTCCAGGTCAAGGTCGATGTTGTTGTTGTCGTGTCAAGGTTCAGGTCGATGATGTCGTGTGCAGGTCGATGTTGTCGTGTCCAGGTCCAGGTCGATGATGTCGTGTCCAGGTTCAGGTCGATGTTGTCTTGTCCAGGTCGATGATGTCGTGTCCAGGTCCAGGTCGATGATGTCGTGTCCAGGTCGATGTTGTCGTGTCCAGGTCGATGTTGTCGTGTCCAGATCCAGGTCGATGTTATCGTGTCCAGGTCGATGTTGTCGTGTCCAGGTCGATGTTGTCATGTCCAGGTCCAGGTCGATGTTGTCATGTCCAGGTCCAGGTCGATGGTGTCGTGTCCAGGTCGATGTTGTCGTGTCCAGGTCGATGTTGTCGTGTCCAGGTCGATTGTCGTGTCCATGTCGATGTTGTCGTGTCCATGTCGATGTCGATGTTGTCGTGTCCAGGTCGATGATGTGTCCAGGTCGATGTTGTCGTGTCCAGGTCGATGTTGTTGTGTCAAGGTTCAGGTCGATGTTGTCGTGTCCAGGTCGATGTTGTCGTGTCCAGGTCGTTGTTGTCGTGTCCAGGTCCAGGTCGATAATGTCGTGTCCAGGTCGGTGTTGTTGTGTCCAGGTCGATGATGTGTCCAGGTCGATATTGTCATGTCCAGGTCGATGTTGTCATGTCCAGGTCGATGTTGTCGTGTCCAGGTCGATGATGTTGTGTCCAGGTCGATGTTGTCGTGATGTCGTGATGTCCAGTGCTCCGTTAGAAACAAGACAGAAAAATGGGCCGCGTATTGTCTGACAACTGTCAATTCGTCATCAAAATTGTTATTATTGTCTGTGCTTCATGAGGTCCCTGATAACTTCTGTCGGCGATTAGTTGAATAGCTGCTCACCACCATGATGTAGTGTGAGCACCTTTGACGTGGGATCGAAATGACCTCCATTTTTAACATCAGCTGGTAAGGATTCTCTCCCTTTAGATGCTCTCCTCTAGAGGATCCACGAGCTGGTGAAGAGACTGATTAGGGCTCAGAGGACAATGGCCGCCATTGATTTTCAAAAGGCGTTTCAAACTGTCTAAAGCCATGCTGTTTGCACTTAGTTCCTTGGTATTTCCCCATACTTTTTTTTTCTTGCTTCAAAACAACAGTGCAATGCACAGTTTCAGACCTGTGCCTACTGTAACAAAAAGTATTTATCTTGTTTGAATCGAGGATTAAAGGGATAAGTGAAGAAAAAGAGACTTAAAACGGACACTGGCCTGCCTCTCTCTCTCTCTCTCTCTCTCTCTCTCTCTCTCTCTCTCTCTCTCTCTCAGTCTGTTTTATTTTTTTCATGGGCCAATACGTTAAGCCCAAGTACAAAGGGAACGTGCCGGCAGGCGCTGTAACCATGACAACGGGGAGGGACCTCACGCCAAGCCAGAACCCCGTGTCCCCAGTTCGCGGGAGCTGCCAACTTGCCGCCGCAGCAGGTTTGAACCCCCGCCCCCCGAGCCCCCTGCTGCCCCGCGAACGTCCCCCCGTGGGCCGTAGGGGTCATTCGGGAGTGGGTGCGATGTTGGGAGAGAAAGGGTCGAGCATTCCAGAGCTGGTGACTCACCGTCAGCCCACCTGCTAACGGCCTGTCCGAGATGTGCAAAACGTGGCTCCCTCCATGCCCTCCACCCCCTCCTCCCTAAACCCTCTCCCTCATTTCGCTTACCCCCCCCCCCACCCCTACATACACACCCACTACCTCTGTCATCCCAACCTCTGCACCGCCCTCCGTCTTTCTCTTTGTCCCTGTCTTCTGTCTTCTCTATCATCTGTTCTTTCACAGAACGTCACTGTCAGTGTGTCCTCGGTGATGGTAGTCTACATTCACTGGGTTAGTTGTCTCCCTTTGTCTATATACCCATCATGCACCGCTTCCCGTTTGTCCCCCTTTGTCTATACACCCATCACACCACTCCCAGCTGTCTCCCTTTGTCTATAGACCCATCATACACCGCTCCCAGCTGTCTCCCTTTGTCTATAGACCCATCATACACCGCTCCCAGTTGTCCCCCTTTGTCTATACGCCCATCATACACCGCTCCCAGCTGTCTCCCTTTGTCTATAGACACATCATACACAGCTCCCAGTTGTCTCCCTTTGTCTATAGACCCATCATACACCGCTCTCAGTTGTCCCCCTTTGTCTATAGACACATCATGTACCGCTCCCAGTTGTCCCCTTTGTCTATAGACCCACATCATACACCGCTCCCAGTTGTCCCCTTTGTCTATAGACCCATCATACACCGCTCCCAGTTGTCTCCCTTTGTCTATAGACCCATCATACACCGCTCCCAGTTGTCTCCCTTTGTCTATAGATCCATCATACACCGCTCCCAGTTGTCTCCCTTTGTCTACAGACCCATCATGCACCGTTCCCAGTTGTGTCCCTTTGTCTATAGACCCATCATACACCGCTCCCAGTTGTCTCCCTTTCTCTATATAGATCCGTCATACACCGCTTCCCAGTTGTCTCCCTTTGCCTATAGACCCATCATACACCGCTCCTAGTTGTCCCCCTTTGTCTACAGACCCATCATACACCGCTCCCAGTTGTCTACCTTTGTCTACAGACCCATCATACACCGCTCCCAGTTGTCCCCCTTTGTCTATACACCCATCATACACCGCTCCCAGCTGTCTCCCTTTGTCTACAGACCCATCATACTCCGCTCCCAGTTGTCCTCCTTTGTCTATAGACCCATCATATACCGCTTCCCGTTGTCTTCCTTTGTCTCTACACCCATCATACACCGCTCTCAGCTGTCTCCCTCTCTCTGCTAGCCCATCATACACCGCTCCCAGTTGTCCTCCTTTGTCTTTAGACCCATCATACACCGCTCCCAGTTGTCCTCCTTTGTCTTTAGACCCATCATACACCGCTCCCCGTTGTCCTCCTTTGTCTTTAGACCCCATCATACACATCGCTCTCAGTTGTCCCCTTTGTCTATAGACCCATCATACACCGCTCCCAGTTGTCCCCTTTGTCTATAGACCCATCATACACCGTTCCCAGTTGTCCCCTTTGTCTATAGACCCATCATACACCGCTCCCAGTTGTCTCCCTTCGTCTATAGACCCATCATACACCACTCCCAGTTGTCTCCCTTTGTCTATAGACCCATCATACACCACTCCCAGTTGTCTCCCTTTGTCTATAGACCCATCACACACCGCTCCTTGCTGTCTCCCATTGTCTATAGACCATCATACACCGCTCCAAGCTGGCTGACCAGACATCGTAAGTGGCCACAGGATCTCTGTCAAAGGACAGTGTCGAGGAGGGAGGGGAAGAGGGAGGGTGGGGGTAAGAGGTAAACACAGGTTGCAGGACATGGTTCAGCAGCTTTGGAACTGTAGGCCACTGAAAGAGACACAGGAACAGTGGCCCCACTCTGTGCCTTTAATGGATCTATAGTCACACTGAAAGAGACACAGGAACAGTGGCCCCACTCTGTGCCTTTAACGGATCTATAGTAACTGAGGAACATAACCCCCACTCTGTGCCTTTAATGGATCTATTGTCACTGAGCGAGACACAGGAAGAGTGCCCCCACTCTGTGCCTTTAATGGATCTATAGTCACTGAATGTTCTTAGACATGTCTCTGTCCAGCTGCAAATATAAAACAAAATAACCATATAAATATTTTGAAGGTTCTATGCAGTCTGTGTTCTCTGACAACATGTAACATCATATTTCAATCTTGTCATTATCTTTTTCAACTGAGAATTTCCAATTTTGCATTCAGAACTTTTTTTTCATAGGCGAACATATATTCGCATCATTATAACAATAGTTTTAAAATGTGATTTTTTTTTTGTATATGTTTGTCAATGTACGTGACGTTACCATAGCTTTTTGTGCAACCAGCTTCTGTGTGGGATATTTCAAAGAAGTCAATTATCATAATCATCATAGATAAAGTGTAATGTTTTAATATACACGAGTACGCAATGCTTCAAACCTCAAGTATGCAATACGGATGTTAGTGGTGACGTTCATATTTCATCAATTCTAAACCGATAAGTTAGACACTTTGTTGATTTACTCACTGTTACTGTCACCATAATCACTTTATTGGCAGTTTATCGTGAGTATTGCTTTGTTGTTTGTTTGTTTGTTTAAATCCCTGTCATGGTCGCGAACCTCTATAGAAGATTCTGGTTGTGTCTTCTCTCTTGCTGTGTTTTTAAAGCACCCCCAAAAATGGAGAGTTTGGAAATTTTGAAAATGCAGGTTATTAGTTCCGCAAGTAATCCAGACAAACAGATTACAGGACAAAACACGATGCATTTCCACCTCTTGGGTCTTCTTCAGGCAAAACAAACAACGTTTAGGACAATGAAAACGAATCACGAGCAATCACTTATCATATTCAGCGAAAAAATGGGTGTTGAATGAAACCGAGGTCGTTGGGAAGGGGACCACGGGAGTTCAGATTAATCTGATGACAATTGTACTAATGATAACAATAGTGACAATAGTAATGATAGTGATGATGATGAAAATATTTAAATCATAAGAGGAGGAATACTCTTACTTTTGGTAATAATAAGACGATAGTAATTGTAGTATTAAAAGTGGCAAAACACGGAACAGGAGAAAGGAGAGGGGTTGGAGGGTAGTAGAACAGCAGGGTCTCTTTTTAATATTAATCTTGTAAATTAAAGGCATTATATGATGGTGATGATAGTGATTTGTTGTAGATTAATCATAACGATGCTCAGCAGCAAGGAATAGAAATGATCAATGAATAAAAAGCAAATAAAGATATTGGGTGGTGATCATAAGGATAATAGTCACATGTAGTGATGTTGGGTACTATTAATAATGGTTAGAATAAATGGAAGTGATCAATGGGAGTTGTTTGGATTTAAAAGACTTTTCCACCATCTTCGACAATTCATGGATTTTAGAACAGAAATGAAGCGGCCGGGAAAAATATGGCCGTTAAGCCATAAGAAAAATTATAATGAAAAAAGAGGAGCACTGGAGTCACAACACTCTCAGACGTCCCTGAGCATGGGGTGTCTGACACCTGCACAGAGATCAGCGTCCCTGAGCACTGGGTGGCCGACATTTGCACAGAGTTCAGCATCCCTGAGCACGGGGTGTCTGACACCCTGCACAGAGATCAGCGTCCCTGAGCACGGGGTGTCTGACACCTGCACAGAGATCAGTGTCCCTGAGCATGGGATTGTCTGACACCTGCACAGAGATCAGCATCCCTGAGCACGGGGTGTCTGACACCTGCACAGAGATCAGCATCCCTGAGCACGGGGTGTCTGACACCTGCACAGAGATCAGCGTCCCTGAGCACGGGGTGGCCGACATTTGCACAGAGTTCAGCATCCCTGAGCACGGGGTGACTCACACCTGCACAAAGATCAGTGTCCCTAAGCACGGGTTGGCTGAGACCTGCACGGAGTTCAGCGTCCATGAGCACAAGTGGCTGACACCTGCACTGAGTTCAGTGTCCCTTAGCACGGGGTGTCTGACACCTGCACAGAGTTCAGTGTCCCTGAGCACGGGGTGGCTGACACCAAAGATCAGCCGGGTCCCTAAGCACGGGCACAAAGATCAGTGTCCCTAAGCACGGGTTGGCTGAGACCTGCACGGAGTTCAGCGTCCATGAGCACAAGTGGCTGACACCTGCACTGATGTTAGCACGGGGTGTCCCTTACACCTGCACAGAGTTCATGTCCTGAGCACATGTCTGACACCTGCACAGAGTTCAGTGTCCCTGAGCAATATTTGTCTGACACCTACACAGAGTCAGTGTCCCTGAGCACGGGGTGTCATAACACCTGCAAGAGTTCATCATCCCTGAGCACAGGGTAGCTGACACCTGCACTGAGTTCAGTGTCCCTGAGCAAGGGGTGTCTCCGACACCTGCACTGAGTTCATCATTATCCCTGAGCACGGGGTGTCTGAGACCTGCACAGAGTTCAGTGTCCCCTGAGCACGGGGTGTGTGACAGACCTGCACAGAGATCAGCAACATCCCTGAGCACGGGGTGTCTGACACCTGCACAGAGATCAGCGTCCCTGAGCATCATGGCCGACATTTGCACAGAGTTCAGCATCCCTGAGCACACGGGTGCTCACACCTGCACAAAGATCAGTGTCCCTAAGCACGGGTTGGCTGAGACCTGCACGGAGTTCAGCGTCCATGAGCACAAGTGGCTGACACCTGCACTGAGTTCAGTGTCCCTTAGCACGGGGTGTCTGACACCTGCACAGAGTTCAGTGTCCCTGAGCACGGGGTGGCTGACACCTGCACAGAGATCAGTGTCCCTGGCACGGGTGTCTGAGACCTGCACGGAGTTCAGCACCCATGAGCACAGTTTGGAGTTCAGTGTCCCTTTGGGTGTCTGACACCTGCACAGAGTTCAGTGTCCGCAGAGCACGGGTGGCTGACACCTACACAGAGACCAGTATCCCTGAGCACGGGGTCCGACACCTGCGCAGAGTTCATCATCCCTGAGCACAACAACACTGAGTTCAGTGTCCCTGAGCACGTGTCACAAGCAATGCACTGAGTTCAGTGTCCCTAAGCACGGGGTGTCTGAGACCTGCACAGAGTTCAGTGTCCCTGAGCACGGGGTGTCTGAGACCTGCACAGAGTTCAGTGTCCCAATTGTACTGAGACCTGCACACAGTTCAGTGTCCCTTGACACCTGCACAGAGTTCAGTGTCCCCTGAGCATGGGGTATCTGAGACCTGCACAGAGTTCAGTGTCCCTGAGCACAGGGTAGCTGACACCTGCACTGAGTTCAGTGTCCCTGAGCAGTGTGTCCGAACCTGCACTGAGTTCAGTGTCCCTAAGCACGGGGTGTCTGAGACCTGCACAGAGTTCAGGAGAAAGGGGTGTGTCTGAGACCTGCACAGAGTTCAGTGTCCCTGAGCACGGGGTGTCTGAGACCTGCACAGAGTTCAGTGTCCCTGAGCACGGGGTGTCTGAGACCTGCACAGAGTTCGTGTCCCTGAGCACGGGGTGTCTGAGACCTGCACAGAGTTCAGTGTCCCTGAGCACGGGGTGTCTGAGACCTGCACAAGGATCAGTGTCCCTAAGCACGGGTGGCTGACACCTGCACAGAGTTCAGCATCCCTGATCACGGGGGGGTCCGACACCTGAACAGAGATTCAGCATCCCTGAGCACACAGGGTGGCTGACACCTGAAAAGAGATCGCGTCCCTGAGCATGGGGTGTCTGACACCTGCATAGAGATCAGCGTCCCCTAGCACAGGGTTGCCAACACCTGCACACAGTTCAGCATCCCTTAGCACAGGGTGGCCGACATCTGCACACAGTTCAGCGTCCCTTAGCACAGGGTGGCCGACATCTGCACACAGTTCAGCGTCCCTTAGCACAGGGTGGCCGACATCTGCACACAGTTCAGCATCCCTAGGCATGGGGTGGCCGACATCTGCACACAGTTCAGCATCCCTTAGCACGGGGTGGCCGACATCTGCACAGAGTTCACATCCCTTACCACAGGGTGGCCGACATCTGCACAGAGTTCAGCATCCCTAAGCACGGGGTGGCTGACACCTGCATAGAGATCAGCATCCCTGTGCACTGGGTGGCCGACACCTGCACAGAGTTCAGCGTCCTTAGAGAAGGGTGGCCGACACCTGCATAGAGTTCAGCGTTCCTAGACATGGGGTGGCCAACACCTGCACAGAGTTCCATACAGACCAGGTGGCGAGGACTATTGCTTGTTTGACTAGTATCGGCGTTTCCCACTACACCCTAGCGGCAGGCCAGACTTGGAAAAGCTGACAGTTCACTGGTCTGTCATGGAGCTCACTCGCATGCGACAAAACATGGCCGCCAGCTTCAATGTCCTGAGACTGGTGCATGGAAATTAGTGACGTTTTCTGATTGGTGCACACAGCTATCGAAATGCTGATGACAAACAGCTTCAGCGTCCTGAGATTGTTGCATGGAAAGTAGTGACGTGCTCTGATTGGTGCATGGAAAGTAGTGACATACTCTGACTGGTGCATGAAAAGTAGTGATGTGCTCTGATTGGGTGCATGGAAAATAGTGACGTGCTCTGATTGGTGCATGAAAAGTAGTGACGTGCTCTGATTGGTGGAAAATAGTGACGTGCTCTGACTGGTGCATGGAAAGTAGTGACATACTCTGACTGGTGCATGGAAAGTAGTGACGTGCTCTGATTGGTGCATGGAAAATAGTGACGTGCTCTGATTGGTGCATGGAAAGTAGTGACGTGCTCTGATTGGTGCATGGAAAGTAGTGACGTGCTCTGACTGGTGCATGGAAAGTAGTGACGTGCTCTGACTGGTGCATGGAAAGTAGTGACGTGCTCTGACTGGTGCATACAACGATCGAAATGCTGAGCCTTCAGCAGCAAGAACAGCTGGAAGAAGCATCACATTGTCTTGCGCCTGTTTCTTTATTCCCCTCACCTCTCACTTCCCTCGCCGTACAGGGTAAGCTAGCACCTTGCCAGTCCTCGCTGCTGGGACACTCGTCTCATGTCACAGCACTTCCGTTATCCCATAAGGCACATAGTTCAGGGGCCACACGGGGAGGGAAGGTGAAGGAGGGGAAGGACGGAGGAGGGGGGGGGGGGGGATTGGCGTAGAAAAATTTTTATCACATGCAAGTTAATCTCCATGTGTCACGCAACAGTTGTATTTGTTTGTTTGGTTTCGTTTGTAATTGTTGTTCTGCTATGGTTGGGTCCTATTTCATCCATCATTTCCTTCATGAATTCATTTATTGATGCACCTGTCCAACAGTTTGTCATGCATGCTTATCATCACTTATGCACCACTCTTCTGCTCTTAGTTCGTTGTTGTTTGTCGTTGTTGTTTTGTTCAAACAAAAGGAGAAAACGAGGATCTATAAACAATAAGAAAAATACTGCCCTTACTGTCAGAAAGAAAATTTAACGTTTTCTAGGTGTTACGAGGACCAGTATACATTTCCACCACTCTGGCCTATCTAGACTAGAGTAGCGATTGTAAATTCACAGTATACATTCTACCACTTTGTCATATCTAGACTAGTGTAGTGATAGTAAATCACAGTAAACATTCTCCACCACTCTGGTCATACTTTGACTAGTGTAGTGATAGTAAATCATAGTAAACATTCTACCACTCTGGTCATATCTAGACTAGGGTAGTGATAGTAAATCACAGTATACATTCCACCACTCTGGTCATATCTAAACTGAATGTAGCAATAGTTAATCACAGTATACATTCTACCATTCTGGCCATATCTAGACTAATGTAGTGATAGTTAATCACAGTAT
>JADBJO010003155.1:102500-132500 GCA_016801955.1 Conus betulinus | reverse complement strand
ACCAATATCAAATGAGCATATATTTGATACAAGAGAGAGAGGGGGGGGGGAGAGAGAGAGAGAGAGAGAGAGAGAGAGAGAGAGAGAGAGAATACCAATACCAATATTTTTATTGAGGGTAAAATGGATAAGCTGATAGCTTTTTTTTTAAACATCCCTACAAGAACAACAAAAGCAACAACCAATATCAAATGAGCATATATTTGATACAAGAGAGAGAGAGAGAGAGAGAGAGAGAGAGAGAGAGAGAGAGAGAGAGAGAGAGAGAGAGACTGTTTAGTTGGCTGGGCTTTCATAGAGCAGAACTGAAACAGCGTGATCCCGTGTGTGTGTGTGAAAGGTGGTGGTGTGAGAGGGGGGGGGGGGGGGGGGGGGGGGTAGGTAACAAACAAACAAACAGTACAGACGTAACGATGAACCAAGAAAATCAAACAGAATCAACACAGACCTTCTTCAATGGTAAAACGGGTGAAGCGTAGCTGAACTAACACGTACCCACCCCCCACCCCCCACCCCCCACTCCAACCTGCCACCCTGACAACACGTGTAGGTAAGCGGAGCGCTGTGATGTGGCGAGGCAAACAAACAGCAAACCCTCCTCACTGACTGACTGCCTTTGGGGGTTGACACCACCAACACGCTCCACCTTCTCCCCCTTCCCCACGGCCCCTTCTCCTCTCCCATCCCCGACCCTGGCTTCCCTCACTACCCCCCCCCCCCCCCCCCCCCCCCCCCCCCCAAAAAAAAAAAAAAAAAAAAAAAAAAGACGACAGGCTCCGCGGCGAGCATGCTCCCCGAGTGCGAAGCGATCAAGGACAAAAGAGGGGCACAAAAGGAAAACTCGTCTTTGACTGCTGGCGGGCGAGGTGGGCACAGCGGACAGCGACTCGCTCGGTTGGAAATCAAAGAGTCAAACCGGCGGCGGATATTTTTTGTCGGCTTAGGGAGGGGAAACTCCACACGTGCTTCGCCTAATTTCAGCTCTTTCCCCTCCCGTGGTCTTTATGATAGTGTTTAATAAACGGCCAGTGACAACAGCCAGGGGGTCGCCGGGGGAGCGCCGTGGACCCGAATGGGGAAGAGATTAGACCTAGTTCTGTCCCCTGACTGATGAAATGCGGAGCCAATCACTGCATGAGTGACTGATGATGGCATTTCTCATGTTGTAGATTTTGTCTCTGTGTGTGTGTGTGTGTGTGTGTGTGTGTGTGGGTTTGCATTCAAACGCAAAATGACCAGCATGTCAGGCAGACAAATTCATGAACACAATCAACCGTCCCATTGGTGTGGGCTGCAACCCACAAAAGGCTTGACTTCAAACATGACAGAAGTAGAAATAAATCATTAACACTTAAACTTACTTTCTGAGCTCTCAAACAACCCAGGCTAAGTTTCAAACTTACAATCAATGCATTTTCGTTCATAAATTTTGTACCCATCTATACTTCAGACACAATATGTGGCAATATTCCCAAACGGGCAGAGAGTTTAGTAGCAGAATGTCAGATTTGGATGTCCTGGTGGAAGGGGAAAAAACGGAAGAAATAAAGAAATATCGCTTTCATTGCTGATACTGAGAACATTTTCCACCCATAAAGAGGCTCTGGTATTGTCTTGAATACTTTGGATCAGAACGCCAGAACAGACGAAATAACATCTCTTCGTGGAATCTCCTCCAGCGCGTGGCCCCTTGGCGGCCCCCGATTATTACAGCCTGTGGCCATATCACATCAGTAGACTGAGAAAGTATTGTACAAAATAGTCGGACTGTATAAAATGCCATCGGGGTACGAAGAAGATAAAACAATAAATGCAATAGTACAAGTAATATTCAGTTATTGTTACAGCTATTATATATGGTTTTAGGGTTGCGGGTTGCAATTTTTATAATCATCCTCATTATACTCGTCATCATTGCTACTGCTGCTGCGTTTAATTTTGTTATTATTGCTATATTCATTGTACGCGTGTTAGATTTTTTCCATACATAGTTCATAAAAGATCCGACGATGCACATTTGTGAAGCCATTAGTAACAGTTTCTATTAATTTCACTTACTATCACCCCTTAAGTCTCTCTGCCTCTCTGTCTGTCTGTCTGTCTGTCTGTCTCTGTGTGTGTGTGTGTGTGTGTCTCTCTCTCTCTCTCTCTCTCTCTCTCTCTCTCTTCTTCTTCTTCTTCTTCTTCTGGGGAGCTCGAGGTTCAGAATGACTCTGTTACTGACACAGACTAGGGGGGTTTGGGCCACACCCGGTTCATGACTCCGGATGTCCCTCTGCTGCCCCCTTTTTTTTTTTCCCATCTTGGGATGAGCCATGACCATGACTGGATTCGAACCCATGCCCTTCTGGACATGCTCATTTCCACTTAATGACTCGCGCACTAACCACTGAGCCACAGGGACACCTGATATTTGTAGGAAAGTTAAGCCTTATGAAGTTCACTTTTGTTCCTCCTTGACCAGATCCAACTTGAACACCTCTCTGCCGCTTCTGCCATTGCTTTCAGGGCTTTGGTTTTTTCCCTCCCTGCAACTGAGAGCTGTTTCATGAGGCTGTATGCAGACGTTCCCACAAACCCCCCTAGCTCCAATTTCTGCAGTGAGGACTTTGACCTGATAGCCTTCTCTCCTCAGGCTGTTTGCCAGATCAGCATACTTTTCAGTCTTGTAGATCTGAGCTGCCTCCATTCTGTTCTCATATGGCACCGTGAGCTCGATCATGATCAGCTGCTTGGTTGACTGAGAGTGTAATACTATGTCTGGTCTCATGCCACTCTTGCTGATAATCTCTGGGTGACTATTCCATTCTGGGAGGTCTGCTGTGCACTCCCAGTCATCTGCCCCGTCCAGCAGACTCTGCCTGCATTCCGAGTGGCACTGTTGTTCTTGGCCATGATTCGCTGCCTCCTGCCGTGAAGAATGTTGCGGGTGCTTTTGGAGTCCTGATTTTCCCTTTTGGTGTTGGTACTAGCCCAGACTACTTGTACAATCTCTTTGAGCACTTGGTTGTGCCTCCATGTGTACCTTCCTTGAGCCAGGGCTACTTTACATGAGCTTAGGACATGCTCCACTGTTTGTTTTCATGGCAAAGGGGGGCATGAAGGATCGTCTGTTTTTCCCCACTTCACCAGGTTTGCATTTGAAGGCAGAAGGTCATATGCAGATCTGAGAATGAAGCTGATCCTGAGAGGGGCCCATGTGCCAAATGTCATTCCAAGTGAGACTTCTTTGGAGTGCATTCTCCCACGTTGTCCATTGCCCTTGCTGGCTCTGCTGGACTGCTTTTTGGAGTCTTTTTTGGTCTTCTTCTTTTCTCATCTCCTGAATCATCATGTCTCTTTTGGCTTTTCCTTTGCCTTTGACCACCATTCAGTTTTGGTCACCCCCAGTCCTTGTCTGTTGGTCTGTGTGTGTCCTGTTATTTCTCTGATCTTGAGACTTTCTTTTGCAGAATCCATCGCCTCTTGAACTTTCCATTTTCTGCCTGTCTTCAGCTGGGGCTTGATTGCTTCAACCACCTTGTCTCCTGAGTCCTCCAGCATGCTTTGAAGTCTGATCTTCCCTGCTTTATATTCCTCCAGGATGGATTTCAGTGGTAGTTTCAGCTTTGCTTGGCGACAGTATAGCGCTATGTCAGTCAGACAGGGTGGGACACCAAGCCATTTCCTTGTGAACTTGTTGATTTTGGATTCCATTGCCTCCACTATGCTGGTGCAGATGTCGTATATCATCAGAGGCCATAGGAGCTTTGGTATCAGCATGAACTGCAGACAGACACCAGACCTTGTATTTGCCAGGGAGCCCACACTGGTCAATGGTCTCCAAGCCTTCTTCCGACATCTGTTTGGTTTCTTTTGCTCTTCGTGTGTGTCTTTCAGCGTATCATCATACCATCTTCAAGGCTCTTGACTGGCTCTTCTGTTACTGTTGGAATGGTCTGGTTGGCAACACTGAAGACCACAGATTCGGCCACTTTTCCTTTCCTCAGTGAGAGACTCCGTGATTTCTTTGGCTTGAACTTCATTCTGGATGAGGCAACTATGTCGTCCAGCCTCTCCAGCACGTGACGTGTCTCGTCTTCTCTGGATGAAATCACTGTAGTGTCATCCATGAAGGCCTTGAGAGGGGGCATCTTGTATCCATCGCCAAGGTCTGTTTGTCTTGCGTTGCTTGTTGCTGCTTTCAAGATGACTTCCATTGCCAACACGAACAGTATTGGGGAAATGGCACAGCCCATTGCAATGCCCACTTCCAAGTTGATCCAATCTGTTGTGTACTCCTTGGTAGAGAAACCGCATTGAGAAGCCATTGAAGTACTTCTTGAGCATGTCGCGGATGTTCTTTGGCACATGGTACATCTTAAGAGCCAACTGTATCATCTCATGGGGTACAGATCCATATGCGTTTGCCAGGTCGAGCCACACTACGTCCAGGTCTCTCTTTTCTGTTTTTTGCTCTTTGGATTGCGTCCCAGATCATTGTGGCGTGTTCTACACAGCCAGCCACGCCTGGAATGCCACCTTTCTGGACTGACACATCCAAGTACTTGTTTTCCATGAGGTACTTGGTCAGCCTTGCTGCCATGACAGAGAAGAAGATTTTCCCTTCGACGTTCAGTAGTGATATTGGCCTGAACTGGCTGATGTCACTTGAGTTTTGCTCTTTGGGGATGTACACACCATCTGCCGTCATCCACTGGCCGCTGATCTTCTGATTTCTCCAAGCTGATCGCAGCAGCCTGTGGAGCCACTCCAGCACCTTGGGACATTTCTTGTACAGCTGGTAAGGTATTCCGTTTGGCCCTGGTGATGATTTTTGGCTCTGGCTTTGTCGACCACCTTCTTGATTTCCGCCAACGTTGGAGGCTTGTCATTGAACTGTTCCTCAGGGTTGGTTGGCCACACCAGACCTTGAATGTCGAGTGGTGCTTTGCTCTGTGTGAGCAGAGTATGTTTTTCTCAGATGCTGCTCAAGAACTCCTTTGTCCACACTTAGGGTCCCCCAGATTTTGGCTGCTCGAACAGAGTTCTGGCAAACTGGAAGGGGTCTCTGAAGAAACGCTCTTGTGTCTTCTTCTTTTTGCTTTTCCTCTTCCTCGCAGATTCCGCTTTGCTGAGGGCGCTGTGTTTTGCTTTCAGGTCTTCCCAGAGTTTTTCCAAGCCTTTTTTTTCAGCTGGCAGAGCAGTCTTCATTTGCTTCTTGAGGTTCTTCTTTTGGACCCTGATCTTGTCCATCTGTTCTTGGCGTCTGGATTTCTTTGGAGGTGTTTTCTCTTTGGGTAGTTTTGCTCCATAGGCGTCTCTACATGTGGCATACACAATGTCCCCATATGTGGCTAGTTTGTGTTCCAGGGTGCTTTTCCCTATCAGTGCATCGAGTCTTTGGACGATTTTTGCATCCAGTTTCTCCCCAATCTTCAGTCTCGTTTGTGCTCGTGGCAGGTTGAGTTTCAGGCGCCTGGCATCGAGGGCCTGTGCAAATTCCTCATCCGAACCAACAGCGTGGATGTCCTTGGCACACTGTGGTTTAAATCCTGGCCTTGTCTTTCCGACGTCTTATCTGCTGATGCAGTGCGCTGCTGCTCATTCAGATGAGTCTTCACACATCCCATCTTTGTTCTGTGGATCTTCATGCCACGGGTGGTAGCGAAACGCTTTCCACAGACACATGGATATTCCATTTGGTCCATGTTCGTAGTCCGTTTGGGATTTGCAGTCGTGATTGGTTGAGCACCGATGGATTCATCATTCTCTCCCCCTTTCGGTGAATCCTGGGAGCATCTTTTCCTTTTGCTTTTAGTAGCCACATGTTGAAGGCAAAGTGGGGAGCCAGCCCACAGAGCCCTTGGTTCTGGTCTTTCCCAGTGTCCTCCGGTCTTTCCCGGACGTCCTCCGGCCTATTCCCGGAAGTCAATGGTTTACCCATGCATCAGTAGAAAGAAACTCATGGAGAGCGTGGCAGCAGAGAGTCCTCAGAAGAGAAGCCCCTTCAAGCGAGTGTTTCGGCCCTTATCTCCTGACACTCTAGGGGGGTTGGGCCACACCCGGTTCATGACTCCGGATGTCCCTCTGCTGCCCCTTTTGAGGATTGACACAGATACCACATATGTCATTACTGGTGTCTCAGCCATAAGAAACATTACCCCACGCCTCCTATTTTGCAAGGCTAGGAGCCAAATCGTCAGTGTTCCAGGTCTCACTGTCGATGATCTTATTCATTGGCTAAAACACATTCATTTAACAACAATACACAACAAATCATATTTCACATTAGAATAAGCACGTGCAAACATACGTCAGTTACGGAAAATACATGGACACAACAGATCAAAAACATCAAATATGTTTTCTCTCAGGCCAGGCTGTTGGCTTCCTCCGTCACCCCCCAATGGGACAGCGGCCCCTAGAAAAAGACCGTCCACCTCTCCAACTTGTCCCTCCCAAAAGTGTGTGAAAAGAAACAAACCAAAAAACAAAAAAAACACATACACACATTGTCTATGCCCAACACACACACCCCCTCTTCATCACCAAAAGCGGACCTCCACACAAGGACATGTACACCTATCCCCTCCACCCCAATCCCAAAGGCACAGTCAGGTTGGCGTACCGCCGTAAACACGTTGACCCTAAATACTGCCGACATCCGATGCTGATGACGTCCCCTGAATACTGCTGACAACCGATGCTGATGACGTCCCCTGAATACTGCTGACAACCGATGCTGATGACGTCCCCTGAATACTGCTGACAACCGAGGCTGAGAATGTCTTCTAAATACTGCAGACAACCGATGCTGAGAATGTCTTCTAAATACTGCTGACAACCGATGCTGAGAATGTCTTCTAAATACTGCAGACAACCGATGCTGAGAATGTCTTCTAAATACCGCAGACAACCGATGCTGAGAATGTCTTCTAAATACTGCTGGCAACCGATGCTGAGGATGTCTTCTAAATACTGCAGACAACCGATGCTGAGGACGTCCCCTGAATACTGCCGACATCCGATGCTGAGGACGCCCATTCCAGACAGACACGTGGCAAGAGCAGGATGCGGTCCTCATTTTCTCTTAATCTATGCACTCTTTAAAAACACTTTTAAGTGTGTCGTACGCACAGCATCCTCCATATTTGTACAGCTAAGCACTTTGGCTTCTCTTTGTTTCATCGTTATTCACTGTTTTAGGCTTGATAAGTTGTTTTATCTTCCGTTAACGTGCGCCATCCACTACAATTCCTTTTTCCTTTTTTCTGAACCATCTTCTGTGCCACCTCAGTGGCATTGTACCCACGCCGCTCATTCCGAGCTCCCGTCCACAGCCTCGGGAACAGTCAGTGTCGAGTGGTCAAGAGGAAACCCATCGCGGGAGACACTGCTCCCGCTGCCGAGTCACTTCGGTGGTGTTCAATAGCTCCTGTTCTGATCCAACATACGTAGAACACTTACTTAAGCCCCTACTGAAGACCGTAATTGCTTAGTCGCAGAGACGGCATGAGTGAGCTCTCCCTCCGGAGGGCGCCACCACGTCCTTCCAACGACAGCCTCCATGAATTTGCCGATACCGGTAACCTTGACGGAGTCAAAGCGAGGCCAGAGATGTGCAGAGGACATAGAAACTGAGGTCACCATGAGATCAGGGCATAAAGGGCCACAGAATTTGAGACTTTTTCAAATGCTGAATGATAAGAATGGGGATGATGAAGGTGATGCTACGGATTTCCATCCATTTTTTTTTTTTTTTTTTTCTGTCCCAACCTCTGCGCCACCTCGACCCTCAGACGCAGTGCACCCACGCCGCTCATTCCGACACCCCCGTCCACAGCCACAGCCCGGTCGGCCCCGCCGCAGTCCGGCACCGGCAATCCGCAGGGAACAGTCAATGTCAAGCCGTCAAGAGGCGACCCACCGGAGGAGATATAGCACTGCTGCCGAGTCACTTCGGTGGTATTCAGTGAAGCCTGTTCTGATCTAACATACGCAGGACACCACCTACTAAGCCCCCTACTGACGACAATAATTGCTTAGTCGCGGAGCCGGCGTGAGTGAGCTCTCCCTCCGGAGGGCACTACCACGTCCGTCCAACGACAACCCCCATGGACTCGCCGATACTGGTGACCCCGACGGAACCAAACCAAGGCCACAGACGTGGAGAGGACATCGAAATTGAGGTCACCATGAGAGCAGGGCATCAAGGGCCACAGAATTTGAGACCTGTTTTATGCTGATCGATGAGAATTAGGATGATTAAGATGATGCTACGGACTTCCATTTCGGTCTGAGACTACATGACAGGGCTGTACTCTACGCTTCCTCTCATAATATATCCTGGCGTCAACCAGGCCCGAGAGATACAGACACCTGCAGTGTTGGTCAGGAAATTTGAGCAACACTCTCAGAAAAATGTATCCATTAAGTGGATGAAACTCGACTGTGTGGTCCCAGTCTCCCCAACTGAGTCCGCAGCAAACTCAACTCTGGGTAGGAGCCGGTCGGGGCAGAAAAAACCCATATGACTCTGATGGGATTCGAACCCACGACCTCCCAGCCGGGAGTCCGCGACGCTAACCACTTCGCCACGCGGCTGATGGATTTCCATTCCTGTCTGAAGCTGCGTGACAGGGCTGATCTCTACGTTTATTTTCATGATGATGTATCACTGCGTGTTGACCAGGCCCGAGAGACACAGACACCTGCAGTCTTGTCAGGAAATTTGAGCAACACTCCTAGAGACACGTCCATTTTGTGGGTGAATTTCGACTGAATGGTCCCAGTCTTCCCCCAACTGAGCCCGTAACAAACCACTCCGTTCAGGAGCCGGTCGGGCCAGGAAAATCCCACATGGCTCTGATGGGAACCGAACAAACGACCTTCCAGCTGGAAATCCGTACGCTAATCACTTTGCCACGGCAGCTGGTCCGCTACCCTACCTTTCCCTGTTGTTTCCTGTTTTTACTGGCTAATTGGTTTTTCTAAAAATATATTATGTTGTCTGTGTCTTTTAAGCTCAATAATGTACTTTTGTTTCTGCCACTAACGTTACTTCTTATTTACTATCTTACTAGTTTATCAATCTCTCTGTGGTCGACTGTATCTTTTTGCAAAACTTCATTTTCCTAATCGATCACTATTGGCTTTGCCACACACCCATTATTCCAGGACTTTAGGATGGTCATCTCAATGTCTATCAGCTGTTTGATAAGGTCCATGAAATCTTACTTTTAAAACAGTCATCCCATCCAGTCCAAGTGTTGGTGTAAGTGAAACAAGATTAAACTCTCACGTTACAAGTAATTTCATCAGCATTCCTGACTACAAAATAGAAAGACACGACAGTGATTAACCCCAGCATATTAGCCTCGCTGAACACATTCATCAGTCAATTGCCAATATCTCCCGCCGCAGAACTGATCTTGAAATAACACTGTTGAATATATCCGGATTTGATTTTTTTTTTTTAGAAAAACTCCCAATTACCGCCATTATTAATCGAAAATGTATACAGAAATCTATCTTCACATACGAATGGTATGACAAATTTGAACAAACGATGGATCATATTTGTCACAAAAAGTTCAAATAGTTTATTATTAGGAGACTTTAATACGTTAAACAACAACCCAGCTTGGACAAGTACACTGTCACTTAAAGCAGTCCAACAGTTAATACAAACCCAAACGAGAATAACTAAAACAACTGTGACTCTTATTGATCATGCCTAAATAATAATAATAAAAAAAATATTTAGATGTTTCTTTGGTACATTCTGGTATTAGTGACCATTGTCCAGACTTTTGCACCTGGTCCTTCAGGCTTCGAAACTACCAACCAAAGGTCACACGACCATCCAATACCGTTCTTTTAAAAAGTTAAATGAAACAGCATATCTCTTTAACACAAGCATTTACCTATTTCATTTAACTCAGACGTCAACAAAGCATTATCTTTCTGGTATCAAACATTCCCTCACCGTCTTCAACAAACACGCACCATTGCATCGAGAAAGAGTTAAACATCCCCAGAATGAATCCTTGATTAACAACAGAATTGCTGCAAGAGATGATTATACGTGACTACTCAATGCAGCAAATTGTTTGACGAATACAAAGAGCAGAGAAACTTTGTTTAAAATGAAGTTCAAAAAGCAAAAGAGAGAGTACTTCAGTCAAATGATCACAGATGCAGAAACCACAGCGCCCATCTGGAGGGCAATAAACACTATTGCACACAAAAAGCGTACGGATTAAAAAAAATAATGATAATTTTTCTGTAAATTAGATTCACTATTGTACACAAAAAGTGGACAGATTCACAAATAATAATGATTTTTCTTTTGAATTAGATTCACAGAAATCAACAGCAAACACTATTCCGGGTGAATTTAAACACACTTTCTGTCATTATCAGACATCTTTACTCAAGCTATCTAATCAACATACATATCCGACTTCCCTAACATCGTTTTGCGAACAAAGGCTTGGATCCAGTCACTCTCTCCATGTTCCTCCTCTTGTTGTACATGAAGCAGGAACGCTCATTCCTCCTCGTGCTGTACATGAAGCAGGAACGCTCATTCCTCCTCGTGCTGTACATGAAGCAGGAACGCTCATTCCTCCTCGTGCTGTACATGAAGCAGGAACGCTCTCATTCCTCCTCGTGCTGTACATGAAGCAGGAACGCTCATAGCACACAGTTACAGACTGAAAAGCCCACGGGTCTTGATATTATACACACACCTTGCTTAAATAAAAACTCCACAGGTCTTGATATTATACAAACACGCCTGCTTAAATAAAAACTCCACAGGTCTTGATATTATACAAACACGCCTGCTTAAATAAAAACTCCACAGGTCTTGATATTATACACACACGCCTGCTTAAATAAAAAGTCCACAGGTCTTGATATTATACACACACGCCTGCTTAAATAAAAAAAAGTCCACGTGTCTTGATATTATACACACATGCTTGCTTAAATAAAAAGCCATGAAGCCTGATAAAGTGCACACACGCCTGCTTAAATAAAAGGTCCACAGGTCTTGATATCATACACATACGCCTGCTTGAATAAAACGTCCATGGGTCCTGATATTACACACACACACATGTCTGCTTAAATAAAAAAAAAAGTCCATGGGTCCTGATATTACACACACACACACGCCTGCTTGAATAAAAAGTCCATGGGTCCTGATATTACACACATACACACACACGCCTACTTAAATAAAAAGTCCATGGCTCCTGATATTACACACACATGTCTGCTTAATTAAAAAGTCCATGGATCCAATATTATATGCACATGTCTGCTTAAACTCGCTCTGCCTGACATTGTTGAGTTTCTTACATACATACATACATACATACATACATAGATACATACATACATTTTTTTATCCATTGGAACTAATGTCTCCCCTCAAGCGTTCAAAAGTGGGAAAGTGATCCCACTTCTAATATCAACTGATTCGTCGGATCCAAATAATTTCACACCTATATCCTTACTATCAGTTATATCCAAATCCCTTGAAAGACACATATACTCGCACATGCATCTCAGTTCATGGAGAAAAACAAACTATTCCACCTACTCCAATCTGGATTCCGATCTAATCACTCCTGCCACACAGCATTATCACGAAATGACAGGAGTTGTGTTTGTTGAATCAAAAAGACGTTTGATCATTTAATTCATTCAAAGAAACTGTCTGTTTGAACCATTCCTCGACAGCCTCTTTATTCTAATCATATCTAAGTGACATTACTCAGTATCTGCTGCTTAATGGCAAAATCTCCTCTTCAGATTTTATCGACACAAAGTCCCACAAGGTTCAGTGCTGGGGTCCCTTTTATTCTACCTCTTCATCAGTCATTCACCATTATCCATTCAGGTGAAAATGTCACGACAGATCTATGTGCCTATGACTCGTCACTCCAAACAAATGGTAGTGATCTACAGACAATAGAAATATCTCTCCAGGAAAGTGTAAGTGAAGTGTCAGACTGATGTAATTCAAACTCAATGGTCACTACACCCCAGCCAAACCAGATCTGTGATTATAACCACTCACCAAAAGCAGCAATTGGCTCCTTTTTGCCTAAAACTTCAGTTGATCTGTACTTCTATCAAACATGTAGGTGAGCATTGTGTTTCGTACGTAACAATACATAAAGAATTAACGTGGCAATCTCATCTCAATAATTCATGCAAGATCATCTCAAAAAAAAATTTTTTCCTGTTATTTCAATTATAGTGCTACGTCAACAATACTGTGGTTAAACTTTTTTTCAACGCACACATAATGTCACGTATCAATTTACCCTTCAACAGTATAGGACGGAGTAGTGATGTCCACAAAAGAAAACATTGAATCCTCTCCATAGGCGTGCAGCAAAGCTACTCCATCCAGCCATACCTCCAACAACAGATGAAAAACGAAACGCACTGAACATACTTCCTCTGAGTTGATGACTGGATTCAACAAGGCACTTATAGTTATGCTAAAATTTTCGAAAGATGCCCTGCCATGTTATATCAATGCCCATTTTACAAGATTGTACAACTCTTCTGGCTCGAAGAACTTCCTCCTCCCTTCCCACGCGTTGATCAATACAAAACAGCCCCAGCTTGGCGTTAGAAACTTCTAAAAACATGTACAGAATCATTTTGTCTCAATGATTTGATTATTGGATTAAAATCATTAACGTTCATTTCCAAGGTCTCCTGTGAACCATACACTGAACACACCATCTGAACACGTAACCTGTTCCATCAAACCGCTCGTCCTCATTCCTACATTCTACTTCTCTCTCTCTCTCTCTCTCTCTCTCTCTCTCTCTCTCTCTCTCTCTCTCTCTCTCTCTCTCTTCAGACACTTGGTTTTAATCTTTTCAGATACTAGGTTTTAACTACTTCTGTGACCTAGACTCGAACAACATACGTCTAGTTTTGCTATTTTCTTGTTGACTGTTTTTGTTGTTGTACTTTGATTTGCTTTTTTCTTCATTTACTCTAATCGTTTTTGTCCTTGCACTATAAATTGCTCTTTTTTCATTTGCTTATTTCACTGATGATGTCAGTACTTGTTTCTTAGTGGTGGCTTTTATTGTTTGTTTGTTTGTTTGTTTGTTTTTGGCTTGATTGCTTGTATGTTTGGCTTGTTGTTTATTTTACAATCATGTTTTGACGCATACCTTGTATCATTTAGTATTAGCTTCGTAGAACGGTAACGGCAAGTATGAAAAATGGCTAAGCCAATACTTTTCACTGTTACAAAGTAAGAAGTGATTGTTGTTGTCATTGTCTCTCTCTCTCGGTTTTAGATTGTTGTTGTTGTTGTTGTTGTTTTTGGGGGGGATGTATTGTTTGTTTGATTTTGTTCCATCTGTTTGACTACCCACTATGTCATTATTGCATTTATGGATACTCTGCTTGTCATTCTAGAATTACATTACAATGTTGTTATGTTGAACTGTCAGTATGAATGGTGAGTTGAAGTAATGTATGCATGACGAGGACGGATTGTAAGACTCAGCATCGGCCTACAGTCTTCATCCTTGAGTATTAAAGATCAGTTAACCGATTGATCAGTAGTTTTTTCTTCTTTTCTTCTTCTTCTTCTTCTTCTTCTTCTATTCTGTGTGTTTTAACTGTGCAATGCACTCGATGAATCTGTTTCTGTCGTTTCGGTTCACATCTAAGTGTTCTCTCTCTCTCTCTCTCTCTCTCTCTCTCTCTCTCTCTCTCTCTCTCTCTCACTCTCTCACACACACACACACACACACACACACACATTAAAACAAGCTTTGAGACATGCGCAACAGCTTCTTGCCCTCTCGCTTCATCTCTGAACAACCGGGTTCTCCATTCCGAAAGCTCAAGGGGAGAGCAGCCAGTCACCCTCAGTGAACAATCAGTGAAATGGAGACTGTTTGACTTGCAAAACTGTCCGCCATCTTAATTAATGGCGCCACTTTGTTTCACTTTTGCCCACCCCCAGACCTCCCCCCACCCCACCTCCTGCTGAGCGTTACACTTGTCCTCCGGCCAATTGGCCTCGACGTCACAATCTGTCACTGTCTCGGCAAGCTCATTGGTTGTGTGGGCACCATCACTGGGTCCACGATGGCTCATTCGTATCCTATTTTCCTCCCACCGAAGTTTGACTTCATTGTAGTGAATTCGAAATGTCCAAACATGGTTAGAGCTGTGTGTATTGCATGATTTAGGACTGACGACCCCTCTGAGGGTGTCTCCCAGTGTTGTTGGCCAGACTTCGTATCTCGAGGGGGGGGGGGGGGGGGGGGGGGGGGGAGGGGTGCTGCTTTTTTTTTTTTTCCCCTATTTCATGGGGCAAAGACTTTCCAGAATAAAAATGTAAGGCTTTATTTCCCCTTGGAGATGGAAGAGTTTGGTTTACATCGAGAAATAACACTGGAATCAGACTTCTCTGATTTTTTTAGAGCATTGTTCATCCCATGACCTGTCTGAAATGATGCTGTACGCAGACAGTACTGCAATAAAAATGGTAGAATAACACCAGTGGTAGAATGAAACATGTGCTAGAATAACACCAGTGCTAGAAAAACACCAGTGCTAGAATAACACCAGTGCTAGAATAAAAAATAAATGGTAGAATAAAACCAGTGCTAAAATAACACCAGTGCTAGAATGACACCAGTGGTAGATAAAAAAAAGTTAAATAAAACCAGTGCTGGAATAACACCAGTGCTAGACACCAGTGGTAGATAAAAACCAGGGGTAGAATAAAACCCGGGGTTTTTTGCCTGCATCGCTTCCAGGTGCATGCCATACCCAGTAACAAACTGGATTCAGTAGAAATTTTCAATCATATCCGGTCAGCAGAAAGCTCAAGTTATAGAAATCAGATCGACCAAATTTCCGTACCAAGATGTTACACTGCCGACAATTTCCCCGTAGCATGAGCCAGCTGACATGTGGAATAAACGTAAAAAGAAGCCACGGGTGACTCTGTCATAAAGTTTAATTTGATGTTTCTGAACTTCCTTTTTTCTGAATATGTCTTTTCTGCTCATCATAACTGTGGAGACAGGAGAGCAGAATCTGCCGTCATTCGAAGTCTGAGAGAGAGGAAGGTGGAAGAGGATGTGGATGAGGGAGTTCCAATGGAATTAGACAATAACAAATTTATTTCCTGGGATAACAGATAAACACCGTGTGTGTGTGTGTGTGTGTGTGTGTGTGTGTGTGTGTGTGTGTGTGTGTGTGTGCGTGCGTGCGTGCGTGCGTGCGTGCGTGCGTGTGTGTGTGTGTGTGTGTGTGTGTGTGTGTGTGTGCGTGTGCGTGCGTGTGTGTGTGTGTGTTGTGTGTGTGGTGCCTACTTCTCATTGTTTTGATAGTTTATGAGAGAGAGAGAGAGAGAGAGAGAGAGAGAGAGAGAGAGAGAGAGAGAGAATCACCCCCAAGCAGCAAGCAAACGTGGTCCTAATACTAGGCAGCGAACATAGAACTGACAGCAATCGAATTACCCCCTCCTAACGTTCCCCCCATAACCACCCCCTCCTCCTCCCCCCCTACCCACCTCCCTCGCTCTCTGGAGAGACATCGACGCCTGCATGCACGACAGCTCAGCTGGAAAAAGGCGCACACCAATAATCGAATTATCCACTCAGCGACATGGATCTGTCCCAGCGGTGCAAACACCGCTGACAAAACCCAGGGCGGCCATCTTTCTTGCTTGGCGTCCATTTGATAATTGTGGGCCCGGCCCGGGGGACTCCGGAAGCGGGGCCTGGGTCGCTTAAAGCGGCTTCCGCCTGTATCCCGTGTCTGGGACCAGGGAGACACGATCATTTGTCAACAATAAATAATTGAAATGTTCCCAATAAGACCCGGCCCTCGGGGAACGGGCAATGGAAGTCTCCCAACAGCTCCTCGGCAGAGAAGAAGAGAAAACACATTCAAACCACAAGGCACAGCAGCAAGGGGACAACCAGGCACAGAGAAAACAAGAACGGGAGAAGCATGACATCAAGGAACAAAGTGCACGGTCTGGAAGAGGCAGTCACTTTATTGGATGATTTGTAGGCAACAGCTTCAGTTTGCACAAGGAGGCGCTTCTGTGTGGAGAGAGCTGGAGGAAGTGCAGTCACAGCATGGCGTTGGCTGACTTTCCCTGACGTAGTCATTGCTGATCATTCACGCCATAGACGACACAGCCTATGTCAGAGCCATCTCCATACAACACAACACAATGCAGCACAACGCAACACAGCAAGGGACCTATGTCTTATGTCCCCTGATTATGCACAGTGCTCGACTCGTCCTTCCTCGCATCTTTAGGGGCCTACATTGACGAGAATTTGGTCTTTGTGGCCGTTTTTTAAGCTCCCCATTTAGATAGCCATATTACATCTTCGGGGACAATACATCAGCCTACACCAGTGACGCAGTTCTTGTCGTTTGGGGTTTTCTTTTCGCATGCAAACGCTCGTTCGTGCGTGCGTGCGAGTGTGTGTGTGTGTGTGTGTGTGTGTGTGTGTGTGTGTGTGTGTGTGTGTGTGTGTGTGTGTGTGTGTGATCTATTCAACCGGCACATGACAACATATTCATGTCCAAAATATGAAATGGATTTATCGTAGTTGAAAGTTCGCTTGATGTTGTAATTGTGAAACTTCAGTCTGAAGTCTCACTGGAAGGACCATGATGACAGTGGAATCAGTGCAGATGTTGACTGCCACACAGAAAATCCCCTCTAACCTGCCTGTTTCATATGTTGACTGCCATACAGAAAATCCCCTCTAACCTGACTGTTTCAGATGTTGACTGCTACACAGAAAATCCCTCTAACCCTGTTTCAGGTGTTGACTGCCACACAGAAAATCCCCTCTAACCTGACTGTTTCAGATGTTGACTGCCACACAGAAAATCCCCTCTAACCTGACTGTTTCAGATGTTGACTGCTACACAGAAAATCCCCTCTAACCTGAGTGTTTCAGATGTTGACTGCCACACAGAAAATCCCCTCTAACCTGACTGTTTCAGATGTTGACTGCCACAGAAAATCCCTCTAACCTGACTGTTTCAGGTGTTGACTGCCACACAGAAAATCCCCTTTAACCTGACTGTTTCAGAGCTCGTCACCAAACCAACGGTTTGACTCTTTCTCACCAACGTGCCAGAAGGCAGCCGGCTGAATTCCGTTCCAAGCAATTCGAGGCTTCAACATCTGACCACAGGGGCTATTTCAATCACATTTTTTTTTATAATCAGGTTTCAAAACAAAAACAAGAGGTGGTTCCAGCTTTGAAGAGAAGGCCGACTGAAAAAACGAGGCGGGTAACCAGCGTGTCCCTTGACACAGCGTGCATCATGTCAAGCGGCTGCGTCATGAAGGCTGGGGTTGGGGGATGAGGGGGGGGGGGGAGGGGGGGGGGGGGGGTTTGGGGGAGGGGTTGTCGTGGTTAGAGGTGTTATTGAAGTTAATTCGATCAACGTGTGCTGTTGTTTTTCTGCGGTTAGGATGTCATTGAAGTGAACTTTATTAATGACAGCCCTTGTTTGAACAGTCGGGTCGGCGTTTTTTTCTGCTGTCATGGATAATTTCAGAGAGAGAGAGAGAGAGATTCAGTGTGTGTGTGTGTGTGTGTGTGTGTGTGTGTGGTGTGTGTGTGTGTGTGTGTGTGTGTGTGTGTGTGTGTGTGTGTGTGTGTGTGTGTGTTTCTGTGGGCTGCTTGACAAACAGACCAAGTGGACAGGATGGGTTTTGTTTTGTTTTGTTTTTTTAAGAACAACTGAAACACAAATGTCAGTCAGCCTTCAAACTCCAACGACGGAAGGTCCGTACAACACACCCCGTATTTTCCTCCCCAAAACTTCAAACTCAATTGACGGAAGGTCCGTACAACACACCCCCCGTATTTTCCTCCTCCGTACAACACACCCCGTATTTTCCTCCCCAAACTTCAAACTCAATTGACGGGAGGTCCGTACAACACACTCCGTATATTTTCCTCCCCAGCCTTCAAACTCAATTGACGGAAGGTCCGTACAACGCACTCCGTATTTTCCTCCCCAGCCTTCAAATTCCAATGACTGAAGGTCCTTACAACACCCCGTATTTTCCTCCCCAACCTTCAAACTCCAATGACGGAAGGTCCGCACAACACACCCCGTATTTTCCTCCCCAACCTTCAAACTCCAATGACGGAAGGTCCGTGCAACACACCCCGTATTTTCCTCCCCCGTTAGCTCAGCAGTGAAAGCAGTTGTCCACATCAACATGTCACAGGGCTGTTGAACCAGTTTCCTCCACAGCAAAACTGTCACAGGGCTGTTGAACCAGTTGTCCACATCAACATGTCACAGGGCTGTTGAACCAGTTGTCCACATCAGCATGTCACAGGACTGTTGAACCAGTTGTCCACATCAACCTATCACAGGGCTGTTGAACCAGTTGTCCACATCAGATGTCACAGGGCTGTTGAACCAGTTGTCCACATCAACATGTAACAGGGCTGTTGAACCAGTTGTCCTCATCAACATGTCACAGAGCTGTTGAACCAGTTGTCCCCATCAACATGTCACAGAGCTGTTGAACCAGTTGTCCACATCAACATATCACAGGGCTGTTGAACCAGTTGTCCACATCAACATGTCACAGAGCTGTTGACACCAGTTTTCCACCTTCAACATGTCACAGAGCTGTTGAACCAGTTGTCCACATCAACATGTCACAGAGCTGTTGAACCAGTTGTCCACATCAACATGTCACAGGGCTGTTGAACCAGTTGTCCACATCAACCTGTCACAGGGCTGTTGAACCAGTTTTCCTCCACATCAACCTGTCACAGGGCTGTTGAACCAGTTGTCCACATCAACCTATCACAGAGCTGTTGAACCAGTTGTCCACATCAACCTGTCACAGGGCTGTTGAACCAGTTGTCCACATCAACCTGTCACAGGGCTGTTGAACCAGTTGTCCACATCAACCTGTCACAGGGCTGTTGAACCAGTTGTCCACATCAACCTATCACAGAGCTGTTGAACCAGTTGTCCACATCAACCTGTCACAGGGCTGTTGAACCAGTTGTCCACATCAACCTATCACAGGGCTGTTGAACCAGTGTCCACATCAACCTGTCACAGGGCTGTTGAACCAGTTGTCCACATCAACCTATCACAGAGCTGTTGAACCCAGTTGTCCACATCAACCTGTCACAGGGCTGTTGAACCAGTTGTCCACATCAACCTATCACAGGGCTGTTGAACCAGTTGTCCACATCAAACTATCACAGCGCTGTTAACCAGTTGTCCACATCAATCTATCGCAGCGCTGTTGAACCAGTTGTCCACATCAACCTGTCACAGGGCTGTTGAACCAGTTTGTCCACATCAACCTGTCACAGCGCAGTTGAACCAATTGTCAACATCAACCTATTCACAGGGCTGTTACCGGTTGCCAATTGGGTTCAATGCCACGAACTAATCTCCATGTACTGCCAAGTAGCTCCAGTGCCACGGACTAATCTCCATGTACTGCCAAGTAGCTCCAGTGCCACGGACTAATCTCCATGTACTGCCAACTAGCTCCAGTGCCACGAACTAATCTCCGTATACTGCCAAGTAGCTCCAGAGCCACGAACTAATCTCCATATACTGCCAACTAGCTCCAGTGCCACGGACTAATCTCCATATACTGCCAACTAGCTCCAGTGCCACGGACTAATCTCCATATACTGGCCTTATCGTTCTGGACAATCAGTTTTCAACATGTCTCCAATGCTCAACTGTCCACGTGACCCGCCAAGCCAGTGTCTGCCCATGACACCATTGTACTGTCACTGCAGGTTGTGCAGGTGATATCTAGGACAGGTAGGCAGGCAGGAATTGCCACAGTGTCTTCAGCCAAAGCCACTGTCTGCCCATGGCACCTTTGTACGTTCACTGCAGTTTATGCAGGTGCTATGAAGGACACGGAGGCAGGCAGGAATCGCCACAGTGTCTTCAGCCAAAGCCACTGTCTGCCCATGGCACCCTTGTACAGTCACTGCAGGTTATGCAGGTGCTTTGAAGGACAGGTAGGCAGGTAGGAATCATCACAGTGTCTTCAGCCTTGCGTCACAAGACAGAGGTGTGGTTGGTATTGCTTCATTGGTCAATGGTTTCTTATCCGCCCGACGTTGGCCTGCTGTGGGAGTAAACCTTCACGTTAGGGCTTTCTGCTTCCACCCCCCCCCACCCACCACCCCCACACCACCACCCCCACCCCTCCATTGTCTTCAACACTGATCACTGGCCGTTGCGTTTTCCTTCCGTGAAAGATCAGAATGATCATGATTATTAAACACCTGAATGTTACACAAATGCCAAACAAACACATATATCGGCATATTTCAGCTATTTCGGCCTTGAAATTTGACGGGGAAAAAACTCCTATAAAGGGAGTTAATTTTGTGGAGTTTGAACAGGGAGCCCCTAATATCGAGGTCTGCCCATACACGCCGCCATGATTCCTTCACACTGTCCTGTTAGAAACAATGGAGGGTAGACATCACAGAGGCACACAGAGGAAATCGGAAGAAAATCCCCCTAATGGATCAGTGAATATTCCAAACGTCTCCCACCTTAATGCAAACCGGGGCTCCAGGGATCATTCCTTATATGTCGGGGAGAGTTGTTGCCCTTTTTGGGTCCATATTACGGACGGGTTCATTGACGTCAACTTAACGTTATAGTGTCTGCTCAGACTTCCTCTGGGATCAACGATGTCGATTCCACACTGTCTGAAAACGATCAGTTGGTAGTAGCAGGCTTGTGCTGGTGCTCATGCGCACATATACACGTGCGGGCACGCGCAGAGAGAGAGAGAGAGAGAGAGAGAGAGAGAGAGAGAGAGAGAGAGAGAGAGAGAGAGAGAGAGAGAAGAGAAGACAAGACAAGACAAGACAAGACAAAATTATTTATTTACGAGGATAATAGATAAGCACTGATGTGCTTTTTTACATCCAGTCCTTGCCCTGAGTAGGGTCAACAATGCAAAATAAGATGAGGTAACAAAGGAAGTATACCAAAAGTGATTAGAACTACAATACAATACGGTATTAAAATTTAAAAAGAAGAAAAAAAAAGGAAAGAAAAAAAGAAAGAGAGAGAGAGAGAGAGAGAGAGAGAGAGAGAGAGAGAGAGAGAGAGAGAGAGAGAGAGAGAGAGAGAGAGAGACGCAGGAGCGAAGAGAGTGCGGGGTAAGGCTGCAGAGAGAGAGAGAGGAGAGGGGGGGGGGGGGGGGGGGGGGAAGGGCGAGAGTGGGTGCGATAAGAGAGCATGTTTAGAACAATTTGACAATCAAAAAATTCCAAAGAGATACAAGACAATCGATTGTGAAGCGCAGGGGGGGAGGGGGGGGGGGGGGGGGATGAAAATAAAGCGCAAATGGAGGGGGGAAATGCATAAATGATAGCCCAGTCGCCACGGGTAGGAGGGGATGTCATATAGATAATAAATCAAGTAATTCCAGCAGAACCGTGAGCGAGCGAGCGAGCGAGCGAGCGAGAGAGAGAGAGAGAGAGAGAGAGAGAGAGAGAGAGAGAGAGAGAGAGAGAGAGAGAGAGACATAAGAATATAATATAAGCATATCGATAGAATGACAAGAGGGCAGGAGGTAGTAGAACACACACACACACACACACACACACACACACACACACACACACACACACACACACACACACACACAGAAATTCGTTGTGAAAACGTTTATATTCCTTTGTCTGTAAAGGAATGCTATAACCTTTTAGAAAAAGACACCAAAGCTCGTGTGGGTTATAATGTAAATCGGCACACCTCTTACAGCATGTCTTTGTTGAATGTTTTTCCAAGGGAAATTTCCAGTTTGTGTTTTAGACTAAAATATAATTCATTAAAATGTAAATATGTTGATACTGCAAAATGCATATGTGGGGAAAGACTTTTGACATTTCATGTACTATTTAATTGTCCCACTATGCGGCAGTACCTACCCAATTTTCAGTTACCAAATAATCCTACAATTGATGATTTTAAGACTCTGACTTCAAATCATTCATTTTTGCCTAATGTATCAAAATATTTACTTCGCAGTCTATCGGTACATTAGTATGAGATTTCAGTATTTTTTAAGCAAACATTGTTTATGTTGTTCATGTTCACTGATTTAAGCTTTATTTTTAATTATGTTTTCATTTTATAATAATATCAATGTCATCTTGATGTATATCATTTACAAATATCACAATCGTCTAAAAAACACGCCATGTGAAAAGACGTAAAACTAAACACACACACACACACACACACACACACACACACACACACACACACACACACACACACACACACACACACATAAGATATACTTACTAAAAAGAATAACATGTGCATTTCAGGTACAAAACTCTGTCTTAATTGTCAGGTTCATACATAAGGCAAAGAGGGTGATGGTGGTTGGTGGTGGATTTATGGCGGAGTATCCAAGTACTGGCACATAAGATGGTTGAAGTAATGGTGTTTGAAGATTGATATGCATTGGTGTTGTTTGGTTGATTCAGGGAGCAAGTTCCATTGACAGGAACCTGAATATGTTAACCTGGATTTGAATAAGTCAATTCTAGGAACAGGGACATGTAGTTTGTGTAGAGTCCTTGAGGAATTAATTGAGAATCTGTGAACTAATGTTGAGGGTGCCTTCCCAGACACTATCTTGTGCATTATGATCCCTTTGTTGTATTCTAATCTCAGACTTAATGGGAGAACTTGAATCTTTTTATAGTCCGAGTCCAGAAGACTACTGCTTTTTAGGAGGACTAATTTGAGTGTGCTCGCTTGTGTAGGGTTTAACAACGGTTTGAGGGTGTTAGCGCTAGCGCAGTCCCAAAGAGTAGATCGATAGTCTATGTATGATTGAATATGAGACTGGAAAAGAGCTTGCGTGAATGCAGGTTGAGGAAGCATTTGATTTTGGAGAGTTGATAAAACTTTTGTTTTTTTTTTTTTTTTTGTTTTTTTTGCATAGTGAGGTATGTGAGCTTGCCAACTCACATTGTTATCAATTGCTATTCCTAGCACTTTGAGGTATGCAACCTGTTCAACGAGTTCATTTTTAAGATGTACAGAGGAAACTTAATGAGAGAGAGAGAGAGAGAAAGAGAGGGGGGGGGGGGGGGGGGAGGGAGGGAGAACTGTAGTGCCACAGACCATGTCAGCAATAGGTAGATGGCCTGCCTAACGCTGGACCAACGAGCTGGGTCAATGTGTAGGTCAGCATGTATCATCCTTGAGCTCATTGTCCCAACTTTAACCTCATTTCTCTATTCGTTTACTCCTATTTCACTGGTTTCTCTATTTAGCCGTGAGGTACTCGGGCCTCCAGCAGTGTAACACATGCGGACAATGAGGTCTGCTTGACGCCTTGCTGATGACGCTGTCACGGGCACTCCAGCAGATTGTGACAGCTTCAGTGCACACTTCCATGACAGGATCACGTCTGTCTTATTTGTTCATCTCCACATCCTGACTACAAGTCTGTAACACTTCTGTACAAACTTTCAGCGTGACTACAAGTCCGTAACACTTCTGTACAAACTTCCAGTGTGACTACAAGTCTGTAACACTTCTGTACAAACTAACATTCAGCGTCAGTTTTGTCAAGGAAGCGTTACTGAGTGTGGGCTACTCCGTATAGGCTACGCTACATCTTATACATGCCGATGACGTCACAATGCACAGCTTTAGCTACACCACAATTTAGTCATGCCGATGACGTCACAATTGCACAGAGTTCAGTCTGTGAACAGTTTGTCATCAAGAGCTGAAGGAGATGGTTTCACAGTTTCAACTGATGATCATTACAGTCCTGCCGACCACACAGCTGGTTCAGAGTTGTCCAGTTCATACAGGGGAAGGAGCTAACATCGTAAACAAGTCAGATCATCGAGAAAAAAAAATCATATCCTGAAAAAGGAAAGGAAAGGACAAAAGCATGGAATGAGCTGGTGGCTGAACTATTGACCACTGAAAGTTATCACTATTATATGAATACTTACATAGCACCTGTCCTCGGTGTGTGTCGGTTCAGGCTGTGCTGATGAGAATGGCTGGCATTCTTCTTCTTTGATGACTCCTATATTAAAAAAAAAAAAAAAAAAAAAAGAAAAAGAAAAGGTAGTTGTTTTGTAATTTGCCTCTTTCATCCAGCGGAATGTTTTGTTTTTGTTTTTCAAGTTTGTTTCCTACAACAACAACAAAAAGTTAGCATGGCAAATTGCCATCAGATAAAAAGAAGTTTGAGTTTCCACAACACAGACAAGAGGATGCGGAAAAAAAAAACATCGTAATAGGAAATAAAAGACAGACAACAATAGATGGACCGAGTGAGAGACAAAGAGCAAGTTTCCAGCACGAAAAAACGGAAGAGTAAATAAAGACACACACAACAATAGACCGACCGAGTGAGAGACAAAGAGCACGTTCCCAGCACATCACTTCCAGACGGCAGGGAGCTCCTGACAGAATCCACGGACACTTTCCTGTTGTCCCACGTGCTTCACGCTTCCAGCCGCCGGTAGTCTCCTTAGGCCTACCAAGTGTCTTCAAAGACCTGAGCGCCCTCGACAACGAGTTCATGCATTAGACATGGGACCTTTTAAATCAGAAAAACCTCAAAGCCCATCTCTCACTCAGGAAACAAAAAACTTAACCCTAACCACACTTCCCCACCCTGATCCACGTCTCAACCTAACCTTGATCCTCCTCCTAACCTCATCGTAACTGTATAAACCCTTTTTATCTTCTTTGAATAATGATTTATTGTTGTTGCGGTGGGAAGGGGTGGGTGGGGATGGAGTTATCTACTCCTTTCTCCATCGATGAAAAGAAAGGTCCACCAAACCCCTGCGCTGTGTGGACGGGGACTGGACACGCCGTTTCCAATGGATTCCACGGCTGTATAATTTTTGTTGCAGTTGAATAATGATGTATTGTTGTTGCGGTGGGGAGGGGGCGGGGAGGTGGAGTTAATTGTTGTTGGTGTGTGTGTGTGTGTGTGTGTGTGTGTGTGGGAGGGGAGGAGTTATTTTCTGGACACGCCGTTTCCAATGGATTCCACGGCCTTAATTGCCAGACACACAGCGCAGGATGAAGATCAAAGCGGCGTGCGTCCTGGCCGGAAGTGCGGTAGGGCGGAGTGTGCGCAGTAAGCACGTCCTCCGGAGGAGAATGACTTTGGTGCGGGCGGGAATGAAGGAGGGTATGTAAACGAGGGATCGTGTCGTTTGCACGCTTGTCGCCCTTTTGAAAATGGAGTCGCCTTTTGCTTTGTGGCAAAGAAGGCGCCTGGATGGAAAGGCAGGGCTTTGAGGTGGACACACATGGGATCTGTTTTCTTCTAGCTGTCTGTTCCCCGCCTTTTGTCTCCCCTTATTTTGTCTGATCTTTGTTGCGTGTTACCGAGAAATGCCTGGCCTCACATGAAGTTCAGTCTGACATTGTTCACCCTGCCCATGCATCACTGACACACAGCCAGACAAACAGTGTCTACAATGCACATCATGGAGGTGATGCCCTGCCCTGTGTGTGTGTGTGTGTGTGTGTGTGTGTGTGTGTGTGCGCGCGCGCGCGCGCGCGCGTGTGCGTGTGTGCGTGCGTGCGTGTGTGTGTGTGGGAGGGGGGCTGTCTTTTCTTTTCCAACTTGGCCAGTTATGATGCTTTACAATGTTGTAATTGTTGGAATGAAGCCAGGGCAGAAGAGGGGAGGGAACTATGGGGTGGTAACTGTGTAACCCTCCCCCCTCCCCTCATCCCTTCCCTTCCCTTTTTCCATCCCTCCGCCCTTCTCGCACCCCTCATCTTTCCACTGCGCGACCCCGACTTCCCCTCACGTGCACTGCCCCCCTCCTTCCTCCTCCCCCCCACACCCCCACCCTCCTCACATGTTTGTCCCACCCCCACCTTCCTCCCTACCCCATGCTCTGCCTCCTTCTACTCCCCTCTCTCAACATCCCTTGCATCCCACCCCACCCCCTCCCTCTTCCTGTGGTGCCACGGGAAAAGATGACCTTAAATGATGATGAGGCTGACCGGTGTCTTCTTCTGACTAATGAAAGAACAACTGAAATGGCCTTTGAATCCGATGCGAAATGAGACAGACATGATCTAAGGGAAGTAACATATGATTTCATGCCACACGCGGTGCATGCAGTTTTAGTCTCCCATATCATGGTTCCCCCCTCCCCCTCTCTCTCTCTTTCTCTCTTCCTCATCTCTCTCTCTCTCTCTCTCTCTCTCTCTCTCTCTCTCTCTCTCTCTCTCTCTCTCTCTCTTTAAGTTATGCAGCGGAGGTTTGGGGACTTACTGTTAATAACTTTATGGAAAAGATATATACATTCATCATTATTAAGCGTTTCATGGGTGTGCCATTGCATTCGTCAAATACCGTCTTGAATGGCGAATCAGGCTGGTATCCACTATACATAAAACCATTTATATAACGTATGAACTATAGGATAAAAGTAGACAGGCACATGACATTCTGTGGTAGCAAAAAGAGGAGGGAAAACGGAAGTGGGTATTTCAAATTTAGGAAACTTTAACAGAACATGGATTTGGAATTGTTTGGATGTGCCAGGGAGTAGCTTGTGAATATGGTTCAGAGTTACATTTCTGAATTTAAAGATAGACTAATAGCGTCATAGAAACAAAACCGGCATGGGAAAATGGAAAAATATTTATAAATATTACCGGTTCTTTTCGTTTAAATCATTACTTCAAAAAGAGAGGTATATTTCAGTTGTTACAAACAGATGCTAAAGAATCTGTCTTGCCAGGTTCAGATTAAGGACTTTTGGTCTCCATGCAAAAAAAATGTGGTTAGAGAACAAATCTCTCTCTCTCTCTCTCTCTCTCCATCTCTCCTCTCTCTCTCTCTCTCCTCTCTCTCTCTCTCAAACGGTTCTCGTGCGCACTGCCGTGTGACCAGTCTTCACAACCAAATGTGTTGGAAATACGTGCTATCCATCTTGGTTGAACAACCGTGATTCCTCTCTCTCTCTCTCTCTCCTCTCTCTCTTCGTCGCTCTCTCCTCTCTCTCTCTCTCTCTCTCTCCTCCTGGATGAAAAAACAAAGCCTCTCTCTCTCCTCTCTCTCTCTCTCTCTCTCTCTCTCTCTCTCTCCTCTCTCCCTCTCTCTCTCCTCTGTGTGCTCATGCTCCAGAGGATGAGAACCATTTTGTTTTCAGTTGCAGGGGCTACGATAAATGGAGAAAAAAATGATATATTGTTTGAGACTAAAGAAGCAGAGAGGACTAAGACCAAAATCTTTTTGTGCCACTGACTGATTTACTCAGTTCCATAACTTTATTTTCGTCCCATTTTTTCTTCCTTTATTCAGATCAGAGTATTCTTTGCTTTCTTTCATAAAAACTTCACTTTGTGCTGTTTTATGCTCTGAACAATCAGCTCTTTGAAAGCTTTGCAACTATTTTTTCACCATTGTCTTCTTGCGTTTACATTCATAATCAAACCAGTCATTGCACGTTTTCTCATTGCCACCGCTAATGTCATCATACATGCTGTAGCCCCATACATAACGTTTCTGAATATTTCTATGGTTCAGACTCCAATTTAGCTTTAAAGGGTTTTCAACAAAATCATCAGACTACACAATTTCCTCCTTTGTGAGCCAACACTGGGATATGGTGCATGCTGTTTACAGACGAGCTTTTGTTCCCAAACAATTCAACTGGAAGATGTGAGAGAGAGAGAGAGAGAGAGAGAGAGAGAGAGAGAGAGAGAGAGAGAGAGAGAGGAGAGAGAGAGAGAGAGAGAGAGAGATCAATGAAACTGAAAACACAGATATTATGAACGTCATGTTCAGAATACGGCGTTGAAACTCTATTGATAAAGAAATTAAATACTCCGGCTGAGTATTATTCCAGTAAAGCTTTTTTGCTATTTGTTTATTTGCCTGTTTGTTGTTTTTGTTGGATTTTCAGAGGGACAGGTGTAAGGAAGGGGGGGGGAGGTGATGGGGGGGATAAGGGGGGGGGGGGGGGGGGGGGGGGGGGGGGGGGGGGGGGGTGCCCAAAATGTGTGTGTGTGTGCGTGCGTGCGTGCGTGTGTGCGTGAGTGCGTGCGTGCGTGCGTGTGAGTGTGCGTGCGTGTGTGCGTGTGTGCGTGTGTGTGTGTGTGTGTGTGTGTGCGTGTGTGCGCGGTGTGCGTGCGTGCGTGTGCGTGCGTGTGCGTGCGTGCGTGCGTGCGTGCGTGCGTGCGTGTGTGTGTGTGTGTGTGTGTGTGTGTGTGTGTGTGTGTGTGTGTGTGTGCATGTGTAAAGCTGGCCTACCGATAAACTACTGATAGACAGTGTCCTTTCTAATGTGTCAATTTTGTGTGTGTGATTGTCAACAATGATAAATTAAAATGATGACAAGAAGACTGAAATTTCCGTTGAATGCATTGTGATTGTAGAAGCAAACGCTATGGAGTCACCCCACATCTACACCGGTCAGAATAAAGTCCTATTCCCATGGCTAAGAACATTGACTGAAGAAAGACTGAGTCTTCAACACATTTCGCAGACAACGCAATGCTCAGTACATCTGTTACAGTGTGTCTGTGCATTCCTTAGGCCTTGGGGCATTTGATGGAAGAATGTTTTTCTTTCCCTTCTGAGCCGTTAGCCAACCATGGCACACCAACAACCCCACCCCACCCACCACATCCCCCATCCCACTCACCAAATTCCCACCCACACCCCCAGGCGTGTTGGAATTAAGCAGAAGTAGTTGTGTTTTTTTAACTGGCCAAAAGTCGACATTAAGAGAACTGGAAGCCAATTTTCCCGACACCGACACAGGCCAACCCAGGACTGCCCTGAACATGCAGGATGCTCAGCAGAACCTGCCTGCCCCCTTACTTCGGTTCCTGACCCAATGCTCAGCAGAACCTGCCTGTCCCCTTACTTCGGTTCCTGACCCAATGCTCAGCAGAACCTGCCTGTCCCCTTACTTCGGTTCCTGACCCAATGCTCAGCAGAACCTGCCTGCCCCCTTACTTCGGTTCCTGACCCAATGCTCAGCAGAACATGCCTGTCCCCTTACTTCGGTTCCTGACCCAATGCTCAGCAGAACCTGCCTGTCCCCTTACTTCGGTTCCTGACCCAATGCTCAGCAGAACCTGCCTGTCCCCTTACTTCGGTTCCTGACCCAATGCTCAGCAGCCCCCTGTCCCCTTACTTCGTCCTGGACCCAATGCTCAGCGCGAACATGCCTGTCCCCTTACTTCGGTGACCCAATGCTCAGCAGAACCTGCCTGTCCCCTTACTTCGGCTCCTGACCCAATGTGGCAGCAGAACAGCCTGCCCCTTACTTCGGTTCCTGACCCAATGTTTGCCCCTGGAAGTTGTCATGGACAGTCGGCGGGGGACATTCGCTTAGCGCTGATGATTAAAGGGTGGGGGGGGAACTGTGAAGGGGTATGGAGCAAATAGTACAGCTGATTGATCATGGTTTTGTGAATGAAGTGCATTCAGTGAGGGGGAGACGTTAGCCGGATTTTCGGGTGGGGCTGAACTGTGATCCCAACTAGCCTGTACATTGCCTGCCAATATCCAGGAGAGAGAGAGACAGACAGACAGACAGACAGAGAGAGACAGAGAGAGAGAGAGAGAGAGAGAGAGAGAGAGAGAGAGAGAGAGAGGAGAGAGAATGGATTGCAGCATGTTTGACTTCGACGGTTTTGTTTCAGCTTTTGGCATGTGTGTGTGTGTGTGTGTGTGTGTGTGTGTGTGTGTGTGTGTGTGTGTGTGTGTGTGTGTGTGTGTGTGTGTGTGTGTGTGTGTGTGTGTGTGATGTCTAGTCAAAATTACAGTTCTTGAGGGTTAACGAATAAGCTTTACAGCTTTTTTTCATCCTGCCCTCACAAAAAAAGAATAAAGATTAATTGCAATAATGAAGAAATGAGAAACGCGAAGCAATGCACTCACTG